>CM040463.1:5119056-5148267 GCA_022758105.1 Pangasianodon gigas | reverse complement strand
AGATAGAGATGGTGAGAGAGAGAGAGAGATAGATAGAGATGGTGAGAGAGAGATAGATAGAGAGGGTGAGAGAGAGAGAGATAGATAGAGATGGTGAGAGAGAGATAGAGATGGTGAGCGAGAGAGAGAGAGAGATTGATAGACCATAATTTTCTTAAGTATTTAATCAGAGATGGCACCGATCCGATAATCTGATATCCTGGATCAGTATCAGGCTGATACACAAAAAACAAAACAAAACAAAAAAATGATGGCTCAGATATTGGAGGAAAAAAAGAATAAATTCAATTCCATGTGATCCTACAACAAATGGAAAGGATTGGAATTGTGGCAAAAAATATAATATTTCCGTATTTCATAGTGAGTTTACACATGCGTTTATATCCTAATGATCAGACTGAAGTCTGTTCTCAGTGTGTGCATTTACACTTTCAGTTTTACATGGATATCATCCTGATACGCAAGATGCACAAAATGGCCAAGAGTATCATTTTCTTAGGACTTAATAGAGTCTTGATCTACTTCAGAATGTCTAAGACACATTTTAGCCGCATGTTAATGAAGCTTAAAGGCATCTGTATTCCTCCTAGTATATTACATCATAACACTTTGTCCACAAAAGGTTGTGTGTTTAGGAAAATTAAAAAGAAACTAACATGAGCATCATTTGTACTTAACAAATGGAAATGAAAAACCCACACGATGTTAGTGATCTACTGAAATAAATGGCATTATTATTATTATTATTATTATTATTATTATTTCATTTCCACAAATTTTTGAAAAAAGAAGCAAGAAAAAAAACAAGCTTGCTGGTTGCTTTCTCATTTTGTGGTCTGTTTGCATTGAGACAGTTTTCATGTTTGTCAGTTAAATGTTTCAGTTCATGATTTGAATGAAATGACATTAATATCTGGCACTTTGTAACTCCTCAGTTCCACAGATTTTGCGACAGGAAGTGGCCTAACATCATCAGGTCCTTCCACCATGACGCGTGTGGCGCCTCCAGTCCCCCCGCGCCCAATCCAGCAGACCTACCGTCCAGCCTACAGCTCTTACCCCTCCTCCTACAGCCCCTTCAGCAGCTCTCCGTACGGAGGCTACAGCCCTTACAGCCCATACAGCTACGGTGGTTTGGGATACAGCCGCTTCCTCCCGGAGGACGTGCCTCCGAGCCGCTTCGTGCAGCAGGCGGAGGAGAGCAGCCGAGGCGCGTTTCAGTCCGTCGAGAGCATCGTGCACGCTTTCTCCTCCGTCAGCATGATGCTGGACGCCACTTTCTCGGCCGTCTACAACAGCTTCCGCGCCGTGCTCGACGTGGCCAACCACTTCTCCCGCCTGCGCATCCACTTCACCAAAGTGCTGTCCGCCTTCGCGCTCGTGCGGACGCTGCGTTACCTGTACCGGCGGCTGCAGAGGATCCTGGGAATGAGGGTGGACACTGAGGTGGAGGACCTGTGGGAGGACAGTGCAGCAAGCGCCGTAGTGCCAGGAGGCAGAGGAGCCGGCGTTGGCGATTCCAGAGACAGCAGAGTGAAGTCTTGGCCCATATTTCTGTTTCTCGCAGTGGTTTTCGGCGGACCGTACCTGATCTGGAAACTTCTGAGATCTGAGGAGGGCGCAGAGGAGCGTGGTGGGGCTTCATCTTTGCGTAACATCCCTCTATCTCTCTCTCTCACTCTCTGAACATTACTTATCTGTCTCTGTTTTATTTCACTCCTGTCTTTTCTTCTCTTATCTAATTTAAATATTTACTGCTTTTTGGAATTTGTGCATTCTTGAAATGTATTAAGAAACAAAAGATGGCCAGCTGTTTGACACACTATTAAGGAAAAAAAACAACAATGCTCTGGTGTCCTGAAAGCACATTAAATGGCAAAAAATGTCATAAGACAATGTCATTTTTCCCCCAATTTTACTTTTTAGACCCCTAAAATGCTTTGATTTCTTTATGGTGGCCCCTGAATATGAGTAAATACCTGCAAATGAATGGAACAGTTGGTCAGAAATATAATTTACACATTTCCCCCTGCAAATGTAATCAATTAGCCAAGTCGTTTATGATTCTTCTACAGTTTTACACTGAAGCTACAAGCCTAATGGAGCTATCAACCAAAATGTTTTCCATAAATGTGTTTTTAAACATAGCAGGAATAGAGAATGTCTAGACATTTTAAGACACAAATGTATTATCATCGGAATTAATTGATGCTTTCTGGTACAGTTTTAACTTCAGGCTGCGAGCTCATGTTCACCTGCTATGTTTTTATTGTGAACACTGCCTACCACATTAAGGAAAGGAAGTAAATTATTCTGCTTGTTTAAGATGGCTGTCCCCATCACACTACAGTGTTTATCTACAGTGTGAAGGGTTTTTTCTCATGTTCTCTTAAAAACGTCTCGTAAACCACGTCATCATTGAAGAACTGACTGCCGTTTGTGGCTTTGTTTTTACAGTGTGTGTGTGAATATATTCACAGAAAACATTTTGAGTGAGGTATATGTCTGTTCCTTGTTAGCATCACGGCTCCAGTGCAGATCTAAAGAATGTTTTGTTGTCCAATTACAGACTGCACTCTGTTTTGTACCTGACCTGCTCATCTCAGGTCTCATTTTATGCAATCCTTTGTTAATTTGTTGGGTTTTTTTTGTGTGTGTGTTTAGGCACTAACTGGGCAAGCGGTGAAGACGACCACGTGGTAGCCAGAGCTGAGTACGACTTCACTGCTGCTTCTGAGGAGGAGATCTCTCTGCAGGCTGGAGATATGCTTAACCTGGCTCCAAAGGGTAAAGAACACACTTTCAGCATGTGACTTCCTTTCATTAAAGGAAGTGACATGCTGTTACGCTTAATGGCTCAGTATTGGGTTTTTCTGCTTCATATAAATGTCAAATCTTTGACGAGTATAACCACATGTGTGTACTGTGCATAGTGACAGATGGGCTACAGTCAGGAAAGGGCTACTTCCACAAACACTTCTGCAATATAACCAGAAAGGCCTCTTCTGCCTCTGGCTTGTTCACTATAATAGCAACGGCGGTATTGTACATCCGGCGTCGTTATATATATCATATATGTAAGAACAGTTGTAAAACTTCTTTTGGAAAGCTAGAGAAAGGCATCAGACTGCATGCTTCGTCATATAACTATGATAGTAAAAAAATACCTGTTAATAGAAACAAACACCCAAGCTCACGTTTCTCTAACAGTATAACTAAAAAAAACAAACGTTAGATGTTGATGTCTCGCTGTATTGCCAAGCGTAAACAGTGCTACCAGAGACTCGAGATTTGCACTACTTCACAACGGAAATACGTCATAGCCCTGGGTGCAATTAGCCCATGATGTACTTACAAAGTAAAGCTATATGGCAGGATTGGCTAATAAAAATGCCAGTGGGTGTGGGGGCATGCTGTTACAGGAAAATAATCAACAGTGAGGTGCTGTGATGTGATCTGACACGACGCAAAGTTACTTGTACCACCCCAAATTGGATTATTTTCCAATAACCTCATGTTTTAAGGTGTTTTATTCCTCTTAGACCATAGCGATTTGCCTAACATTTCTTTTTAATTAAAGAAAGACAAGTTAAAACTTTTTATCCATTTATAGTTACGTTTTATGCTGTGAAATGCCATGGAGCAAGTCAGTCCCTGTTATCATTTACGTTATGCCAGCTAAAACATTCATTCCCTTGCCAGACAAAAGAGTCTTTACTGAAGACTTTCTTCTGTTGGAAAACTTAGTTACAGCTTTACCTCTGATTGTTACAGAGCACTGACACTGGAGACTCCTTCCATAAATGCTAAATAAACATCTCCTTACAGAAAGCTTCACTGTGTCAACAATCACACACGTTTTAAATCCATCTACATGGAACGTCCAAAATAAAAGTCCCTGTGTATGAGTTGTTACTATAGAAACACTAATGTATTAGAACGAGCACATTAATATAAACCTGTGATTTGCCTTGCAGCCAGAACTACTGTCAGAGCTGCAGTTATAGAAAACTAATCAACCTTCTGACCAGTCAGAACTGAGAATTCAGCACAGTGTTATAAAGAGATTATGATTGATGCAATTTTAGGAAAGTCTTTTGTTGTACTGAAGACTTTTCTATACTGATAACCTGGTGGTGGAATAAATTTGGCGCCTTAAAGTGCTTATCGAAGTCCCATCCTTTTATAAGGACTTTAATGAATACTAATTGTGCACTTATTAAAAAAAATAAATAAATAAAAAATCTGAAAAGAGTGCATACCTAATACCAATCTTTCCACGTTGCATCATACTTAAAACGGCAAGAAAAACTCCAGACACTCCATGTGCAAACATTATATTTAATGCATGCTTGTTTATAACAATGATTCTTCTCATGTTGTGCACCTCCAGAGCAACAGCCGAGGGTGCGTGGGTGGCTGCTGGCCAGCGTGGACGGCCAGACCACAGGCCTCGTCCCTGCCAACTATGTTAAGATCCTGGGCAGGAGGAGGGGCAGGAGGCAAGCCGAGCTGGAAAGATTGGCACAGCTCCAGCAGGGGCAGCAGGTTCTGCAGTCAGCACCAGCTCAGGTTACAGTGACGGTTCCAGCCACAGCCGGTCAGCCGGACCACGAGGAGCTGCTGGAGTGTGTGTACAGAGAAACTCCAGCGTCTTGCACAAACCCAGCTGTCACAGTGAACAACGGCAGCACAAACACTGCTCTAGGAAATTCTGAGAAACTTGATTTGTGAGTGTGTGTGTGTGTGTGTGTGTGTGTGTGTGTGTGTGTGTGTGTGTGTGTGTGGGGAGGCACGTGAGTTTTGATAGCGAGTGTGTAACTGACAGTTCTCCAGGGTTACTATGAACCTTCCCAAGTGTAATTTCCATCCATCTGCTTTTATGCATATTTTAAATTTGTGCATACAGAATTTTGATAGAAATGGCAAAAAAATGTTTTCGCTTGGCTGATAAAGGAACGGTGGATAAAGAGGAGATATGACGATGGAAACAGATTTTGTTTTTAAATAGATCTTTAGTTGACTTTTCATAAATTTGCTTAAAATTTGCTAAACATTTGGATGGAAACAGAACAAACTTCATTAAATGGAGAACACTGGGGGGAGCTGCGTCACCTCTGCTGGGCACTTAGGTCAGGTTTAAAGGTATGATCAGGATGTTTTGATGCTAAATTACACACATTTACTTTATAATACCCTATTTATTTCATGGTATGTAGATAAAATGAAACTCTAATAAGGAATTAAAACAAGAAACTATTGAATAAAAGTCATAGAGATGATTTAAAGGAGCCCTTTGTAATTTTTACAGCCCTCTGCTAGCTGTGAGATGAAATGCATTTGCAGTTCCCGTTTGTCCCAAACGACCCAACTCAGACTGTTTAAAATGTTTAAAAAGGAAAAGCGGCAATTCTGAGCAGATCTCTATCTCTATGACTGCTCTGCCTGGGGCTGGAGCTCATTTCTGGACCAGAAAAATCTAATCTAGTCTGAAATAAAAAGCCAGCTCCATTGAATGCCAGCGTAGTAAATTCACAGTTTTATAATGTATCTGTGGAATTATTTAATTACTATAGATTGTGAATGACCTAAAAAAAATGACATTATTCAGACCAAAAGCAGAATCTGTTCCTAAATCCTGATTATAGCTTTCAACAGCTGAATGATGGATAAGCAGGTATCATCGTGATTTACGTTTTTTTCCACAATACCCTTTCATCTGTTTTGTTAACTGTAGAAAATGTGTGCTGTGTCAGTTCTCTTATATATGTTTTTCTCCAAAAGGTTAAACAGTTCAAAATTTTTCCAGTCAGAGACATTTGTAAGTGTTGGTACTGATCACAGGAAAAAACAGATTTGATAAAGAGGTAATAATGTATAATGTACGTTTATGGAATGATATATAATTTATTGCACCTTGAATGCTCTGAGATTCGTTATGAAGTTGGAATCAATGAATTTACTGTTTATGTCTTGGTTTTAATTAACAGGTTTAACTGACACGGTTGTTAGAATTATTGAATTATGAGAACTTGCTTGGGATACTCTGTGTCTTTTACTCTGTGTCTACTCTGTGATACTTCAGTGGCTTGCAGTAATGTTACACAGCATCATGTTTCACACAAAGATGTGCAGATGTGAAACCTTCAGCAATCTGTAAGGTTTTGTCTGTTTCTTCATTATGTGTGTTTGTTTGTGTGTACTGTCATTGAATAATCATTAGTGCACATGCAGCTGTGCAAACAGAAACAGTATTTTCAGTAAAATATTTTCAGACTAATATCTGTTGTCATGTTGTGGTTTAAGAGAGCTGCTAGTAAACTAAAACGCTGGAATAATACACAGTTTATGTAGCTAATTGAACTTGTGACCTTTTGTGGGTTCAAACATGATGCCTGTTTGGACATATATGACAGCTGAAGACAGTAAAAGCAGAAATATTTCTAATGAACACTAATCAACACTACAGCTGCTACAAATGTATTAATTAATTTAATTAGTTTGAGAGTTGATGAAGGTTCCCTGGGTGGGTGTGTGTGTGTGTGTGTAGATATATATATATATATATATATATATATATATATATATATATATATATATGCACACACACGTGTGTATACATGTACACACACATTGTGTGTGTGTGTATAGTTAGCAACATGCTGGGTTTAGGATTAGGTTATTCAGTGGACAGAAAAATATGATAAGATTTAGTGTCCAGTAATTAATTACACTTATTATTAACTATATTCGCAATACAGACTTATTTTTACTGTGCTGTAAGGAGTCAGACTGTTAGTAACAGTGTGAGGGTTTTATTTGTTTAGAGCCTGGCGCATTCATACAGAGTTCAGTTGTAGTGATGCGGTCACAGCTTTCGAGCGCTGCTCAGCCAATCAGATTTCAGAACAGAACTTATCCCTGTTATAACATGTCTGCTACTTTGCACTTTACTAAAATTCTATTAAATGAAATATCAGTAAAACAAATGTCATCTAAAACTGGACCACAAACCATAAATCATAAACCCTTACAGCCCATGAATGACCGGAAGGACGCTGCAGGTCACCATGGCAACGAGAACGCCCGCGCGCACCTGCTGCAGTGCGGCACCGGAAGCGAGCGCAGACAGGAACAGGAGCGGCTGACCGGCTCAGAAAGGAGAGCCGCGTTTAGCATCAGCGCCTTATAGCGTTAATATTACTGAAATCTGCAAATGTATATCATTTTTTCTTCTGCCTCTGCGCATCAACTCCACTGATGAGAGACGCCATTAATCCCAATTTAACACCGCGAGCGCAGTAATGCAGCAGCCGGTCATCATTAGCTAAGCCTTTTAACACATAAACATCATATACACACATACACACATATACATACACATAGAGATATATAGCATCATACAGCTGTTTATATTTTAAAGCATGTACCCGGTGTGACTCCTCACTGAGATGGACATCTGTTTAAAGTGCTCAGTAACTGCTGGAAGAGGACAATAACATCACTGTGGAGAGAAGAAACCCACAACAAACGTAAGCAAAACCCAAAAAACATCTTTTCATTTCCTATTTACTGTTTTAGTGCATTATATATCTACTACTCTTCAGAATATACACACTACAAGTTGTAGTACAGGCTACTAGATGCAGACTGTTCTGTGATTTCTTTACCTTTAAATTAATTATTAAATGTATTATTTATAACTATATTAATCTGTCAGACAAAAACAGACAAAAGGTTTGGTCAAGTCAAGTCATTAAAGAACTCAAACCAGGAAAAATAATACCACAAATATACACACTTTTATCATATCATGACAACACAACAACAACAACAACAACAACAACATCTTTCTTAATCGACAAAAGATATCTGATTTCAACTTGCAACATATAATTATTAATTGGCAATTCATATCTGACAACATACACATCTCTCTGTCCTGACTCAGTTAATACAGTGTAAGATTGTCCACAGCTCACATTTCACCACACATAATCATATGCTTGCTGTATAGTTATTAGCAATTGTGACAAACTGTAACAAATGGTCTGATAAATTTGTGACAAATTGTAAATATAAACACTGCCTAGATTCCACAGATGATCATTTTCATTATTTTAGCTCTGGTCCATGTATCTGTCCTTCTGGTTGGAGATATTGAGCAGGCTATATGAGATCCTCAGCATCAGCGTCCCATATTTCCTCTCCTCACTATTCTCTGGGAGCTATCATCATTTCAAGTACCTGACAACTCCAAACATTAGTACTAACATCGCTAACACTAGCCAGAAAGGTAGAACTGGAAAGATAGAACTAAAATACCCTCTCTGCACTTTTTACCAGAATGCTCATCATTAGAAAAACTACTTAGAGCGGCCATTAGAAACAGAAAAAAATGGTGATCTTAGTATTATAAGGTTTATTTCCTGTTCATTTTTAACCCAGATAGAACCTTCTACTACTAAAGCATATCTAGACACCTGGTCCCTTTTCCTGATATACTTGGGAACTGATTCCTTTTAATAACAATTGCAGAAATAATTGTAAAACACGTTCCTATAAGTCTGTAAGACACGTTCCATATGATTGCACACCGCTCCGTTATGTTTTGTCCTTTCTTGATGTTTCCTTGCCTCCTATTTTTTATTTCCTTACCTCAAAATGTCCTGTTTCCTTACCTCACATTGTCCAGTACTATTTTGTTGTGTTGTACCAACCAAATACTTACAGTACTTACTTGTTGCCTTTATGTATTTACAAATGTAAAAAAAAAAGGAGTTACCTTTATTTACATAGCATATTCAAGACAACAAGTATCAGCCAAAATGCTGTACTATAACATCAAATTGTTTCAAACTGCAACAAAATAAAATACAAATAAAATAAAGAAATAAAAATGAAAAGTATTACAAGACAAAACAACAGATGAAAACGCAGACGGGACACCGCAGATACTACAGACTTTAAAACAATTAAATACCAAGCAGAAAAAATAATTTTTTTAAATTGCATTTTATGATGTCTTCCTCTATAAAAAAAAAAGGTAGGTTGTTCCATATGAACACAGTATTAAACTACGGATCATCACTGCAGTTTGTATACTACAAAATATATGATGTCTCTGCATCCCAGGATGAGTGCTGTGTTGTGTTTTGTTTTGTTGTTCGGATCATTTATGGTCATGTAATTTAGATAGATAGATAGAGAGAGAGAGAGAGAGAGAGAGAACTTTATTGATCCCTGAGGGAAATTGTTTTGTCACAGCAGCAGACAATTACAGACATTACACATGACATTACAGACACCAAATACTAATGAGACACACACTTCTGTAAGTCAGTAAGTGAGGTAGATGCATACAGTGTCATGTGGAATAAAGTGTTCAGGTAATAAAGTGATAGTGAGATAATAAAGATAATAAAAACAGAACAGTAAAGATAAGTGTAGACAATCTAAGGTAAGCAGATTACACGCAAAGTATAAAGGTGTGTTGGTGGTGTTGTGCTGGAGTAAATTGTAATATCATTAATATTGCATGTTTTTTTTTATTCTTGGACCAACACTTTCCCTCTGTTGTTTTTCAGATCATGAATCGCCTTTGTAATGTGAACAATAATTTCCCATATGATAACAGTCTCCTGGTGTTGGACATGGTTCTGAGGTCGCTATGGGGAACCACACAGCCAATCAACTGGGAGAACGTAGCCCGACTAGTTCCGGGTTTCACTCCCAAAGAGGTAATTAAGAAGTAAAAGTTGGTCACTGACCTCAAGTTGGAATAGAAAACAGTGTATTGGGGCTGGAAACATATGAAGAACTCACGGTATGATAATCAGACATGTTTCTGAACTTTTTTTTCTCTTACCCAGCCCACCCCAAGACCAACCGCTAATATGTTTATTCCAATATTTATACCAATTTTCATTCTAATTTTATTCGCTCACAAAACCTATTGCTCTCATTATACACTATAGTGTCTTACTTTGCATTATAGCTCATATTTTGAACCTATTAACTGTGCTGTCAGGTCATCATAGCAGCAGGTACACTAGGTACACTTAAAAAAAAAAAAAAGGAATATGTGGTCAGTCAGATTTAAGAGAATATATTACTTATAGTTTACATACAAATATTAATCAAAATGTTAATCCTCAAAATGTAATTTAATTGCTTACACTGAATTAAATTTAAACAAGTTTCTAATTACTGGATTGAATTATGTAGAATGAATGTGATTAATTCATGTACTATTAACGTGATCCAATTAGGTTATAAAATCTTTTGAGGATGAGGTTGGTGCTGACGGGAAGAAATAATAAAGAAAAATAATATTAACATGGTTAAAGCATGTGGTAGAATAGTACGGTGGCAAATGTCACTTTCTCATAAAGTGACATCAGAAGTGGCTGGTGTAGCCATATGTCTCACATAATTGACTTTAAAACTGTTTTCTTACAGGCACATTCATAGATATTAAAGCCTTATAAAACATCTAGACTTCTAAGAGAGAGCGTAGACATGTGTCCAAGAACGCAGCACAGTTACAAGTATTTGCTGTGCTTTAGTCTCATGTTACCAGCAGCACCTCATGACCATAGATTTGGGTGGAGCAGGCGGCATTAATAACCACATAGCCTCAAACCAATTTAACTTGAGAGGCTATCACACTTGGCTTATACTATAGACTACTGTCCGTACTACCCTGTAATACCCTGTAATAGGCAGTTGAGAGTCGACAGCATACAGCATTCAGTCTAGCAGTCTATAGCCATGTATGGGGCAGTGTGATTCGTGCCCCAGTGGATCTCTATTAGCATTTGTTGCAGTTCTCATTTGTGACCACTAGGTGCAATAATAACTCAGTGGAAGTTAAGCGGGACTGTGAGCTCACTGCCCCATGATTGCGCAACATCTAGAATGGTGAGCAAATCAATGGAAATGGGCTTATATCGGTCAAATAGCAAGTTTTTTTCCAACGTTGGTCACTCAAAAGAGGTAATTAACATTTCAACATAATTTTAAAAGTATGTAGTTGTGAATGAGGACTTTATGAAGATGAACACTTTGTAAATGTTTGATTTTATATACAGTATATGGCTGCCACTGGATGTTACTAAAGGAATCGCTTGAGGCTCGATAGCTAATTTTGCAGTGGTGACTCAGTGTTTAAGGCTCTTGGTTGTGGATCAGAAGGTTATTCCTAGCAAGTTGTAATAAGCATGGGAAAGAATTTCAGTCTACTGTGCTTGTATATGTGACAACAAAAGCTGTCTTCAAATCTTCATCTTAATCCAATTAGCAGTTTGATACCAGATAGTATGAGACCAAACTGTTACATATATCTTTTTGGTCTGGTGTTGTTCTTGTGTGTGTGTGTGTGTGTTTAGTGTGCACGCAGGTTTGATGAGCTGAAGAGCACAGGGAGTTTCCCCCTAGTAGACGAGCAGTGTAACGCACTGACTGGGGCCAGTGGCTCTCCATCTGAACCGCTCTCCGCTTACATCCGATCCACCTTATTGGACCTTACTGGGGAGACAGGGGAGCCACGGACCAATCAGAGCGCACTCTCAGTGTCAGGTAAGTCAAAGGAGCAGGGTGTGAACAGGAAATTGCTGTAAACCAAATTTGATATTGATATTAAAAAAACTAAAACTATTGGATGTGAGGGAAGAAAACTAAAAAAGAACATTTGGGACAGTGTACATAGACACTGCTACAGAAAGAGATCATTTCTAACTCATTTTCCTCCTGGACCTTCATGTAGATCACATTTATCAAACTTGAGCTTAAATTATTCCCTGCTCAGAGACACTCAGTTCAACGTGTTCGGGGGAAAAACACTACCTTCTACACAATTTGCTGTAATATTAAGAACTATATAATTCATATAAGTCGATTGCCTGATGCAAATGCCTTTAGGCTTTTAAAGGAGTTCAGCCAAAAATAAATTTTAAACAATGTCCTCCTTACTCTAAATGTAGTCAGTCAGCCAAGTGTGTCCCAAGTTTGCTCATTTATGTTAATGCTAAACTGGTAGTTATTGTCTTAATTGTTAGCAATATTGGAAAAATAGCTCCAATGACAAAACTTGACAACAAACATGTCCTTGCTCATTTAATACAATTAAAGTAAGGGAAATTTTTTTTTTCATCGCACTGTCCTTTTCATGAGGAAGCGATCATTAAAGTGTTTCAGAGAGACTTTAGTGTATTTGATAAAGTAAGCCAGATAGCTAACTGAGCTAAGTCAGTGATTAGCAAAATTTTGTTTGTTATGATATATTGACAAGTTTGGCTACAGATATATAAATCACTGGGAATATGATGATTTAAATCCTGATTCAGATCCTAAAATCCCACTTGTGTTTACCTGTGACAAATGTGAGCTAGTTTACTAGCAGTTAACTAGATGACTAGTTACAGTATGTGCTAACATTATCTGCGTTGTTGTACAGTTACACACTAGCAGCAAACCATGTCAGCTGATGATCAGTAACGTATCTGAGAGGCTTTAACGTGTTACATTGTTCTTTCTCAGGACTGAGCGTGACCCCTGTTGTTAGAGGAGCCAGTGCTGAGACTGAGAACACTGCGAGCACAGAGGACGAAGAGAAGGAAGACCGAGGAAAGAGGTAAAGCTAGACTTATTTATGCTGAAGGTGTTCATTCATTCCCTCCCTTTAGTTTCAACATTGAATGTTAGGTGCAGTTGTGATTAGAGTTAAAGGAAAACTCTATTATGAGTATTAGGCAGCAATACTCTAGTGTACACTATGCTGATTTTAGAAATTCAAAATCTAAATAAAAAACAAAATATATACAGTATGCTATAATGCCATAACTGTTTCACTTCCATTTTTAAAAGTGCAATTTATGTATATTGTCTGTTTATATGTTTCAAACTATAATTTGAAATTTCCATGCAACTGACCTTGATCTTCAAGATATTCAAGCTCTGACCAACTTGAATAAAGCTGCTCAGCCCTAACCTTTTTCATTAAGAACAGAGATTGTGCGATGGTTTAGGGGGGAATTGATGTTTTCATTGTAACTGTAGTTCATCTCGTACGCAGCAGATGGCTCTAAATATTATAAACTGCTCCTTTAGCATGATGTTGAGAAGTCCAAGATTCATTAAGGCCTATTTTTGTTCCAGCCGAAGGGAAAATGCTAGAGATGGCATTGATCTGATACTCAGGATATATAGTGGGCTGACACCAGCAAAAAAAAATGGTGGATCGGATATCAGAGAAAATAGGCATGAATTTGATCCGATCCTGGAACTAAAGAAAGACTGGAGTTGGGCTTGGAAATGTTTACATATAAAGAGACATGATTGTATTTTTTTTTAGGATTGATTTTTATTTTATATTTACTTACGTACGTTTATTATATTTGCAATGTAAGTGATTTTTGTGTGAAAGGTGTGTTTTTGTGTAAGTCATGTTTTTAGCTAAAAATATATATTAAAAGTTAAAAGCCAAATTTGAAAGCTTAGTACTTTTAAATAAAAAATTATTGGACTGGGTTTCAATATCAACTGATACTCAAGGTGTCAGTATCAGTATCGGAATCAGAAGAGAAAAAGTGGTATTGTGTCATCTCTAGAAAAGTGGCTTAGCTGAGAAGTTCTTCTAACTCTCCAGCTCTGAAAAATGAAATAAACTATCTATCTATCTATCTATCTATCTATATATATATATATATATTTCTAAGATATCTTTAAAATTATATGATTATTACATGTCTAGAAAATTGCTCTTGGTCTGTCCATCTCAGCCCTGTCATGGTGATCCACGTGTGTGACGAAGCGAAGAACCTGAAGCAGGACTTTGAGTGTCCACGTGACGTGTTGGTCAGAGAAATGCGCTACTTCGCCGAGTACCTCTCCATGGACGCCCAGCGCTGGGAGGAGGTGGACATCTCGGTGCACTGCGACGTCCAGATCTTCGACTGGCTCATGAACTACGTCAAGAGAAACTCTGCGGAAGATGAACCCGGGAAACATGTAGACAAGCCAACTCTGGGTGAGATATACCGAGTGATTGTGTGCTTGTTGAGATGTTTGATGTATGAAAGTAAAGATACCAGGCTCGGGTGTCTTGGTGGGTATTGTGAGTGTTTGATGTTTGTTACTGAACGACGAGCTTGTGTGGAATGATGGTGGGTGGGGTTGGTGTGTGGCTGGTTGTGACGTGCTCGTTTGGTCATGGTGTGCCGTGTTTGGTGTTTGGTTTCAGAGCCCAGCAATGTCATCTCTATCCTGATCTCATCCGAGTTCTTGAAGATGGATGCTTTAGTAAGTGTGGTTACTTTAGTAAGTGTGTGTGTGTGTTTTAGCAAGTGTGGATACTCTAAGCCTCAATCACAGATTGCTTAGATGTTGGTTAGGTCAGCATTTAACCTCATACTCAAAAGACAGTAGTACGTCTACTGCTATTTAAGAATGATTAAAGTACCCCTGCACTCAAAAACATAATACTCAACTACTTTATTACTACTAGTTAACTAGCTACTTTAGGATACTTTAGGATTCTGATTATATAGTTTGGTGTTTGGGTCAGATTTGTTAAGATATTTCCATTTAAAACAAAGATTTTCTTAATGCCTTTTATAAGAAAACAGACTTTTTGGTTTGGTTTGGTTTGGCTACAGATACGACGAATCAAATCAAGATCCTGAAATCCTACTCATGTTTAGCTTGTGTTTACAAATGCTAGCTAGTTTACATTTACATTTATGGCATTCTGCAGATGCCCTTATCCAGAGCGACTTACAGAAGTGCTCTGAAGTCTCTATCAATAAATACATCCTGATACTGGTTCACTAGGTCATGGACTAAGAATAGCATCAGTCTAAAAACTCTGCTGGGTTAATATAGGAAGAGAAGCATACAGTTTACTAGCAGTTGCTACAAGCATACATACAGTTTACTAGCAGTTGACTTGCTGGCTAGCAATGTGCTAGCATTTACCTACAGTATATTTTCACACTAGCAGTGAACAATGTCAGCTAATGCAGGTTGAAGAACGAAACTACCTCTCAGATACATCAGTGATTTCCTAACGCTGGTGGACAGACGTCTCCTCTTCAGACTCTGCATTAGTCTGAGTTTTTTACGAACAGAATCGCATCTACCCAGTGTAGCCTGTTGCCCTTTTGTAATAGTGTCGAGACACTATGGTGCCTTGCTGCCACAAAGGGCAAAGGTGTAGAGACCTTTCAAGGCCATTTTGGTAGTTTCTACACATATTAACCAGTATATTGTTTAGCAAAGATTTTATTTGAATGGTTTCATATTACTTTATATACCTCATAATACCTAATAATAAATTGGTATTTAGGAACATTGGTATTCAAACATGAAGCAGTTCCTGATTGAGGTTTTAAGTGTCAATACTTTATTGACAATACTTAAGTGTGGATTTTTTAGTAAGTGTAAATAGTTCAGCTCTGTGAGTGTAGTACTGGGTGTCTGTGTGGTGTGTTCAGCATGCTGCATGATATCCATATAATCATATCAAGGAAAATGAAGAGGTTGGACTTAAAGCGTGGTCCATTTCAACAGTTCAGGTGGTCTCAGATCCATGTGAAGGTGAAACACGATTTCAGACCCCTTTGAAACGACCCACAAATAAATTGCACCACTTCCAGAGGTTCATTTTTGGTCAACATAATTCATAATTCATAATGCATTCTGAAAACAATGCAGCCCCAGTACACAATTTAGAATATTGAAGTTCGCAATATTTATGCAGCTGCAATTTTCCAACCTTGTCGGTTAAAAAAAATAGATAAAATCAAACCACTTAGAAAATTGTTTGCTTGTGTGATGGTGTAGTCCGACTGTGTTCACTGTCTGAAAGGAGGATTGGATTAAACTCCTGCTGAACACAAATCACAAAAATAATAATATAGAGTTAATACTGTATAAGAAAACTATATATATATTTTTTTTTGTGTGATTGTTTTCTGGTCATTTTTCCTGTTCATGGCTATGCAGGGTATAAACTGTGTAACAGTTTGAATTTGTATTACTTATTGATGGAAATTAAGAACTACCTGTAGACTTTCACAGCTTTCTAGCCACCTCTGACCTGTGATTATGTATAGATGATGATCATTAATTAGTTATGGCCATTAGGTGAAGGTTAAATACTGTGTCTGCAGGTGGAGGAGTGTGTTCAGTACTGTCACGAAAACATGAGCGCCATCGTCGCCACTCCGTGCAACATGAGCTGCATCAACAGCAACCTGGCCTCACGCATCGCCTTGCTGTTCACACACAACCAGGCAGACAATATCAAGGACAAAAAGGACAAGTTTAAAAGGTAAACCTGTATTTTCAAAGAAATGAAATGGATAAATCAGAAAACAAAAAAACAAACATAGTCCTTTTCTAAGCTTCTAATCTTGCTGTGATATGCATCTTTCAGTAAAGTGTTCCAGAAAAAGATTGAAAAGCTGTTTGATCCAGGTTTTGAGAATCATGACTCTCCAGGAAATGCTGCTACGCTGTACAGGTCAGGCAGAAATTTGCAATATGGACCTCCCCTTAGTCCTCTAAGGGCATTCTGACACATTGAATGCGTTAATATTTTGTGCAAATTATGTAAAACAGCGAAAGAATGCATTTATAATGCTGTGCTGTGGTATAAGAGTGAATAAGTTTGAATGTCACATCTTCATTTCTACTCTTCTTCTTCATCTTCTTTTTCTCTTCACTGTCTTTCCGCAGGTGTGGTCTTTGCCTTAAGCTTCTCACCAAAGATACAGAAAGGAAGATCTCCTGCGTTCCAGGCAAAATCAACATCGACCATCACGGAGACATCGTCTACACACACAGCAGGTACATACGTATCTCTGTAGCCATGTCTGCTTCTTGCATATATATGACATTATTGGTTCTTTTCAAGCATCAATAAGTAAAGGTGTGATCTGGTACATTCCCTACTTCTGTGAACATGCTGTGAGTATGGGCTGGTTTGTACACTTGTGTTGTTTGTATTCCCTCAGACAAAAGGGCTGGGACGTCCATGAGTATCTCAACAGCTTATATGAAGAGTTGAAATCATGGGTGCTGGTTTACTGGAGGATCTGGGGCACCATTAATTATCTCACCTGCTCTTGCTGTAAACAGGTAAATATACTTACACTTCCTGTAAACTTGCTTGAAACTCTAACTCTAGTCTTCCGGTCCAGGAGTGTGTGTTTGTATTTGGATTGGTGTGTTGTCAGTCTTTTTATAGACATGTCGTCACATCCTCATAAATCATCATGAGGGGAGATTGCGTGTTTACAGAGTTGGAACTTGGCTTTCAAGCAATTGAATGTCCAAGTGCGCTTGAAAGTGATGTCATGACAGTCTTCGCTAATGGTAACTCTTGTTAGCATGCTAACTCTAGTAGAACCACTATAAGTTTTGGGGGTGGAGCTTTGTACACTGGGGATGGGCTCAGTGAGTAAAAAAATCATTCAAATCTCATTCAACTCCACTAATTTAACCATTACAGTCTTTTTTTTCACAAATCTTACCTAGGTACTTAAAATCTTGACGTTACTGCCTGTTATCATCCTGAAATCTTTTTCTATACCGTATATAGTCTGTAATATATCATGTTATATATCATAATATATATTCTAGGTTATCTTTATATATATATATATATATATATATATATATATATATATATATATATATATATATGTCTGTATGTTATCTGTATGTACATTGTATATTATCCACGGATAATCTGGGTACTGTTGTATATACAATGTACATATCTCTTACATATATTTACGACTATATTTGCATATATTATAGTTTTTTTATACCTATTAGAGATTTTATAACAAAGTGTAATTTACCATTCATACTGTTATCTACTCAGTAGCTACCGCATATATTCACTGCCCATAGACTTTTTATTTATTTATTTATTTACCGTATATATATTTACACATTCAGCCTGCACTTTGTTAATTTGCACAATGCTACTATTTTCACTTCTGGTAGATGCTAAACTGCATTCCGTTGCTGAGTACCTGTACTGTGCAATGACATTAAAGTTGTATCTGTCTATTTATCTAATGCACCTTTAATAAAGTGGCACTACTCATGTTCCCCTAAAATACAAATGTATTTCTAGTATTTTTAGCCAGTAATGTTCCTTTGCTGCAGGTTTTCCTCTGCTGTGAGCTGGCCCAGTGCAGGTATCACCCCGAGGCTGTGGTGTACCCGGGCGTGGGCGCCGATCACAGCGAGCATGGTGCTGGGATCTACCCCTGCTGCAAACAGAGAGCGCTACGCTTTGACCCAGCTGCCATGCCCACAGTGAGCTAGAACCAGATAAAAATCTGTAACCAAGTTTAAATAAATATCAAGTTTAAGCTTAGCTGGAACAAACCACCCTGTCCAGGTTAAGCTTGAACTGAATAACAATGTGAGCTAAAATACTTCCACTATACCCTAGATGAGCTAGAACAGCATAGTCATGCTAAGGATTGTCAGTTAGCATAAAAGGCTGAGTCATCCAGGGTTAGCAAGAACCAGACCACTGATAAAACTATATAACTATACTCAGGACTAGATTAGCTACAACAAGACAACTCTGATAAAACTGTATAGCTATACTCAGTGTTAGGCAGAATAAGATAAAATGTCCTGATTATGCGTAGGGTTAACCAGAACCAAACAAATCTCTTACATAATCTATATTACTCTCCCCAGGAAGACCAGACCATGTCCAGCTAGACATGGACAGCTGTCATAAAACCGTGGCTATGCCCAGGATTAGGAACTGAATAGTTACACCTGTCTACCTAGAACCATACAGCTCATAAAATGTGTGACTACATCCAGGAGCAGCTAGAACCAGATAGCTCTGATAAAATTGTTTTGCTAAACCTAGGGTTAGCTAGAACCAGGAAGTTTTCATAAAGATGTATAGCTTCTAGTTAGAACTCAAATTTAGGGATAGCTAGAAACAGACAGCTCTGACAAAACCGCATAGCTATGCTTGGGGTTAGCTAGAACCATATGCTCTGGGTTAGCAAGAACCATACACCCTGGGTTAGCTAAAACCAGACAACTTCAACAAAACTGTCTAGTTAGAACCAGACTGTCTAGTTAGAACCAGACTCATATACCTATACTCAGGGCTAGCTAGAACCAGACAATTCTGATACAACTGTATAGCTATACCTGGAGCTAGCTAGAACCACCTGCCCTGAATTAGCTAGAACCAGACAGATCTGATAAAAACTGATAGATACACTCATGTATAGCTAAAAATGGACTACTAGAACCAAACTAATAGCTAGAACCAAACAACTCAAACTGTGTAACTACTCCCGGGGTTAGCTAGAACCATACGCCCTGGCTTAGCTAGAACAAGACAAATTTCATAACACTGTCTAGCTGGAACCAGATAACTGATAAAACTAAACACTACTGATAACACTGTATAGATATGCTCAGGGTTAGCTAGAACCAGAGAACCCCATTAAAACAGTGCATTATTATCTGGTTTAGCTAAAAACATACAGCTTAGACGATGTATAGCTATACATACTAGACACTATCCAATTTTTCTGTAATCACTGCAATTCTCTTGTGTGTGTGTGTGTGTGTGTATACCTTAGGGTTGTAAGATGAGGGACCACGTGGTAAATGTGGCAGAACCTGGGGACTGTGAAGGCAACGTGAACTCTGTGCAGACTCGAATACTTAATGACCTGCTGCTCCACAGAGATGCTGTGTGCGTGAGCCCCCCAACATCTACAGACAGGTCTGGAGTTCATGTTAACCTCTAAGTTAAAGAGTATTGTTGTTGTTTTTTAACAGACTCAATTTGCGAGCCATATTAGTGATGTAGCGATTATTTGGTCTGACACAGACAACACAGAGGACAGGAGAAATGGCTTATTTTTGCTTTGTCCATTTTTTCATTTTTAATGTTGTGTATGACTCACTAACCTTCAGACATTTACCCTTGTGTTTGTGCTGTGCTGCATTTGTGTCGCAGTTCTGCGGAGTCGCCTAAACAGAGTGAGCAAGTGCACGACTGCGACATCACACTGGACGATGCAGCCCTAAATGTTCATCGAGCCAGAGAAGTCACTGCTGTGAGTCCCCTGCTTTATTTTATTGTCATAATCATAATCACTACTTTCACATGGTACTTATGTTATTGGTTATGTTATTGCTATATGTGGCTGTTCACCCAGCCTTGTAAAAATATCCAGAAGTAAATCAGTGTCTTCTGTCCATGCAACAGAGATCAGCCTCCTCTGCTGATCTACTGCTCTAGTTTGGTTGATATTGCCACCATGACTTCAAAAACTTCAAAAATACTTAAAAGTACTGGCATCATTCGAGCACGTAAATGTTTCTAATTTGACCGTGGCTCTGGATTGAAATCCAAGTGA
Source organism: Pangasianodon gigas (assembly GCA_022758105.1). Classification (NCBI taxonomy): domain Eukaryota; kingdom Metazoa; phylum Chordata; class Actinopteri; order Siluriformes; family Pangasiidae; genus Pangasianodon; species Pangasianodon gigas. The sequence goes on along the minus strand of CM040463.1, from coordinate 5,127,835 downwards.
AAACACAGAATTGAGAGTTTCAGGATTGTTGTTAACCCCTAGCACCACCAAACCCTGAGTAAGCTAAAACTGTATACACATATACATTGTTAGCTAAAACACTACCCCCATGCCAAAGGGAAGATTAAACTGTATACTATAGGCGTGGCCAAAGTAAACTAGATCTGTATAACCAGACTTAAGCTTAGCTAGAACCTTATACCTTAAAGATAGTAAGCTATAACTGTATACCTAGACTCAAACTCAACTAGAACACTCCAGGCATGCTCAGAGGAAGCTAGAACTGAGGACTTGAGGATATTAAGACTTGTTATTTGGATAATTTACTGAATATTGCAGATACTGACATGGACATAGGCTACATAACTGCTTCTTTTAACTTGAAATAACATTAGTCTGGTGCAGTTCATTAAGGTAGCCAGTGTCAGCCAATTATATAAGTAGCCAATTATAAATCACATAATTATAATTAAATCACAGGGCTTGGTGACTTGGACTCGACTTGTGTAAGAGCTTAGGGACTATGCAGTTGACTTTGATGGAAGGGTGATGTGTCTTCCATTCACTTTGCATTTGATAGCTACCAACTTAACTCAAATTTGGGCATAACTCAAACTTAGATATAACTCAAACTAACATTAAGGATAACTCAAAGTCAGGGATAACTCAAATTTAAGATTAACTCAAACTCAGGCATAACTCAAACTTACTGATAGCTCAAATTTGGAGATAACTCAAACTTAAGAATAACTTTAGGACTACAAAGTAGAATTAGGCCATGGCCAGGGTTAGCTAGAACCATTTCTCACTCCCTCTAATCTGTTTCAGTTTTCCCTTTTGAAGAACTGGAGTCTCCAGCTGGTAAGTGCACAGACACACACACACAGACACGCACAGTGTATCCAGTTTCACTGATACATACACCCACTCCAAAATAAAAGTGTTTCAGGTGCAAACAGTTTATTCTTGATGTTGTGACTGATATTTGACTTCACACAGCGGCAGCAGTCTTTGCTGTCTGAGGATGAGGACTACACTACAGGGTCAGAGGTCACAGAGGATGAAGTCGGGGATGAAGATGACACAGCAAAGAAACAAGGTAGGCTGAGGATGTACTTAAAATAAATAAAGTTTTTCAGTATGTATAATAATAACAATAACAATAATAATAATAATCATCATCTTGATCATTAAAATCTTTCCGAGAGTGTGGCCTATTCCGTCTCATATTTCTCAGTGGCCAAAATTTCAACCTTTTTGAAACTCTTTTTGAATAATTGCTGTTTTAATGCTGAAAACGCACAATGTAAATAACGCACAATGTAAACGCACAATGTAAATGTTTAACATTTATTTATGTTTATCAGCTGTAAAAAAGCCTAGAAAACCAGGCAAGCCCTTGAAAAGACAAGTGTCCTCACCGAGCATACAGCACAAAGAGCGAGCTGGAGGAGATAAGGTGTGTTAGCAGTGTATTGCTTTGTTGATTTCTCCAGTTAAACTCCAGCGTTCTCTAACACATTGCATTGTTCATCTTTTTACAGGGTGCTTCAAAGGACTCGACCCCATTCACGTATGTCATCATCATCAGTCTTCCTAATATGTTACTAAACTGACAGCTCAGTGTATGCACATATACAGTATATTTAAGACAGACATTGGTTTGAACCATGAAATCCCAACAAATTGTTGTCTTTTTTTTTTATCTTTATCTTCGTTTCTTCTTATCGCTCATTTCCCCAGAGTGAGCATGCAGAAGAGTAAATGGGACAGCACACGCTCGATGAGGTTTAACCAGGATGCCCAGAGGGAGGAAGGTCTCTGCACTCCTCCAACATACGTTTATCCTCTAATCTGCTCAGTCTCACACACACAGCTGCGTTTTCCATCATCATCACTAGTCTGCATGCTTTCCTGTGGTGTGGTGGAGTGAAGAGAAAACATGAAACTGCCCAATGACTAGCCTTAAATCATAGTAAAGACATTCTTTAGCAGATACATGTATCAAATTAATGTACTGTACTGCTAGAACTATGGAACTTAAGAACTAGAAAGATCGAAATTAAGAATCATGTTCAGTGCTGTAGATGACTGATAAAGGTGTGTAACACCGAGCTTGACATTATAATGAAATTGATATCCAGAATGTTTCATATTTGGAAAGTGGTGATTAAAACTCCAGTCGTCTTCACTCTTATCCACGAAGGGCATATGTGGCTGCAGATTTTCATTCCAGTAAAAGGACAGGTGATTTTAATTTATTAGTCTTACTCTCTAATGTCATGGTGATGTCTCTCTCTCTCTCTCTCTCTCTCTCTCTCTCTCTCTCTCTCCCTCTCCTGTTCTGCGTAGACCAAAGGAGAATGGTGGAGATTATTGACCATCTCACTAAGATGCGCTTCGGTGATTTGGAACAGAGCAAGTCAAAGGACACTAAGGAGGTAAAGCAGAACTGTGTTCATTGTTAAGTGTGTGAAGGAGGAGTGGAAGTGCATCAGTGTATCAGAAAGTGTATAGAGCAAAAGATCTATGTGAGCTTAAGTGTATGTGTGTGTGGGTGTGTCCTTAGCTTGCAGGAGGTATCTACTCCAGGTTGGAGGCACAGTTTAAGAGCGCCACTCAGCTGAGTAACAGACAGAGCACCTCAGACAAAACACTCCGGTATGGCACACACACAACTCTGCAGCTTGTACAGAACACTCTTTTAGTTTTTCTGTAAGAAATGAAACACTTGGGGGAATGCTGTGATAGGAAAATGATCAATGACAGGGCTGTGTATTTTTCAATAACAGCCCCGTGTTTCGTTCCTCTTATACCACAGCAGTTTGCCATCAAAACTTTGCCAACAAAGTTTTATTTATTAAAGAATAACATGTTATACTTTTAATGTTTATTGTTACATTTAATGTTGTGGAACGTCCATGAAACAAGTCAGTTATCACTTACATTATAGCAGCTATAAACTGTTGTTCTCACATCAGCCTCTCTTTTTTCTCTCTCTTTAAGTTAATAAGCAAAAAATGCAATTTGTCCTGTTTTTGAGGAACCACAAAAAACCATAAACTCTGCTGTTTTAAAGAAGTTATAGCTTCCCTCTGAATGTTATAAAGCACTGACACTGGAGACTCCTTCCAAAGATGCCCATTTTTTTATCTGCCGTAGTCCCTTTGTAAGCTGTTACTACAGAAACGATAACGTATTAGATCAAGCACATTAATATAAACCTGTGATTTGAATAACAGTCAGTACTTCTGTCAGCTGCTGTTATAGAAAATGAATCAACACCTTCTGAACAATCAGAATTGTGAAATCAACAGTGTTGTGGTATAAATATATACTGTATATTATATAGTATGTGATATCAGCTGAAGAAACTCTATGCTCAGATATGCAACTTGCTCAAAAAATTTCCACAACAGCTTTGTTTTCCCATTATCTGTTTTTTTTTTCCATGCCTGGAAGCCTAGTTTGTAACTTCCAGGAATGCTGTATATTCAATTACGTGAACCGCATCCTGTAACTTTACAGACATTTTTGTGTCTACACACACCTATACAGACCAGCACAGGGATGATTTTCTAATGATTCTTTATTATGTTATGTGATAGTGATGTTTATTCCTCCGTTTTTCTCTCCTTCTCTGTTTCAGATCCATTTTTAACTCTTCTTTGGTCTTTTTTTAGGGCGAAGACGCGCTCTGGACAGTCTAGACCAACATGAAAGAAATAACGGGATAGACAGATGTGCTGACAAGCGTGTGAATGAAAGAAGAGACTTTTTGAAGAAAAAGTCTCTTTTTAAGAAAAACATCCTTTCAGTCATCCCTCTTATCCAGCCTACAGCCGTCCTTCTATCCAGCCCTTTTCAGACAGTCGAGAGATCTGCAGTATCATAACGGAGGCCAGTAAATTCATTCACGCAACAGACCTTGATTAGAATGCACTGGATATTAATAGTATTGCAGAAGCTTTCAATACAGAAGCTTTGCCCTCTCCTCTACATATTGTGCTGCTAGGTTCATAAGAGTATCTTTTAATTCTTCGCCTCTATCTTTTATTTTGGCACTAGTAATTCCTGTCTGTATCATTCTGTAACCGTGTTATATACAGTGTGCTAACGTCCATGTTCCTCATGTTCTAATCTCAGGTGAACAAACCCCTCCAACCCTGCTATAGTAACCTGCACTTTAAACTATCATAAACAACCACCTCAACACACCCCAGATCCAGATCCTCTACAATAAAAATGGAAGCTAAACTCTAATATAATTGTATTTTATTGTCCTTAAACTATCATGAAAATCTGTGTTATGTGATCATCTGTTTATGTGATATTTTAGAAGTGGGGTTCAGAAACTGTGGATCGTGTGTGTGTGTGTGTGTGAGTTGTGAGAGGAAGCAATATTGCTGTTGAAAGGGATGGATATGGAGTGGATTGGCTGTTGTTGAATTAATTGGAGTTCATTGTTGCTAAATTGTAGCTGATTGAAGATTATTTATTGGAGAAAAGGGCACTTCTGTGGGTGATGGTAATCAGCGGTTATGGGGTTAGGTCTGGTGTGAGCAAAGCCGCAGCAGATTTCAGTGCCAAGTGCGGCAGTCGCTTTCCACTGGTTGCACAAGCTTAGAGTGATGACAGCAGATTGGCAAGACACTCCACCAGTATCTGTGTTGATTCTTTTTTATATTGAGACCTTCTCTTATCACTAATACATGCCTAGACTATATATAATATTCCACTAAGAATAAAACTGACGGGACAAGCTGTTATAGGAAAATAATCAACAAGCATTTCATGATTACATTTTTATTAATGTTATTAATCGTGTATAGGTACAGTGGAATGTTGTGGGAAATCCGTGAGACGTTGTTCCTGTTATCACTTACGTTATAGAAGCTATAAACAGTCGTTCCCTCACCAGCCCCTGTTTTTTATGTCTCTCTTAAAGTTAATTGGATAAAAAAAGCTTATGTTGCTCAAAAAAAAACAAAAAAAAAAAAACGGAACCTTACCCATGTCTGAAAACTTACTGAGTGTTACAAAGTGCTGACACTGGAGACTCCTTCCATAAATGCTAAATAAACATCTTCTAACAGAAAAAATAATAATAATATATAATATATATTTGCTCTTGGTAATGTCATTTTTCTCTACAGCAAAAGCTAACACTCCACATAATCTAAAACTACTAATAAATTGATTTATAAAACATGTTGATATCTAAGAAAGAAAAAAAGTCTATTTTTCTTGACATTTATGGAAGAAATCTCCAATTGGCTGTACTTCTGCTTGGCTGGTATTGTTGGATGTAATGGTGATTGATTGTTCCCCGGCACTTTACAGCTCAGGCCAGTTAGTATTTGGCTCAGTATTTGGTTCAGGCTGGTTAGATTACAGCACTGGGGCTCCTGGTAACTCTGAGCACAGATGATCATGCGTTAATATCCTCTATGATGACAGGAACCTCTGTGATCCACTTCACTCCTTGTCAATCATGCAGTACATTTGGGCTCTTTCTTTGCTGTACACATTTTCATATCCACTTCAGTTGTCTATCTCTCATATAAAGCAAGAAGCCACGGCTCAGAAGAAGCAGAATGTAGGCTAGTACTGATGGGAATACCAGGTCTTTTCAGTGAATCAGCTGAAGAGCTGACTCTTTTGACTCCCAACTGATTCACTGTTTTTTTTTTTAAACCAGCCAAAATAGTTGGTTTAGTGAAATCCTTCACTATCTTGTAATTATCAGACAGCAGTATATAGTATATATATATATACAGTATATATATAGTCTATTTTGCATTGCTTTAGTCAGTCGAGCTGGGCAAAACTACTCAGATTTTGATAAGCTTCGTTCAGTACTTTTCTAAGATTTATAGTGTTCGCGAATCATGAATACAGAATACTAAAGCATTTCCAGCAAAATCATCACAGGATCTACTGTATTCATCTTTCCCCCATCTAAAAATCAGTTCTTTATCTAAAAGTCTTTATCGCCTTAAAGAGCTGACTCAGAGTCGACTGATTCATGAACGACACATCACTAAACTGTAGTATTAGCCCTGAGTCACAGTGCCAGTTATTTGCTGCCTGCTTATAGTGTGAGGATGTTGCTATTTTGGAATACAGTGAGGCAGTTGAGTAGTGACAGCTTTTGTTATTCTGGCTCTCTGTCCCAGAACTTTTATTTAACATTTATAAAATGATTTATTAAAAAAAATAACACATTCTGTATAGCAGTGGTTCTCATGTGATCCAGGAGTCTGAAACATAGCCAGGAGGTCTGTAATCTTTTTAAAAAAATGAAAATCAAATTTTAAAAAAAAATCACAACCCACCATTATTAATGTTAATAAAGTTAATTTTATATTATATTATATTATATTATATTATATTATATTATATATTAAAATTATTTATTATTGACATCTTATAGTTATTATCCTGTTTCACTGATCACTTCAGCTGAATGGGTTTAATCCAAACCTCAATAAATCCTAATCAAGCAGGCCTATAAATAATGTCAGGTTGTTTATACAGACTTTGTTGTCTTTCAGGGGAAAGTTCAGGAACAGAAAGTTCTATAGCTCCATTATAGAGCCAAAACATGACTGTACATATTGGAATATTTGGATTATATTCCTAAAATAAAGGGATTCCAGTCTGCAAAAAGTTCAAGAACCCCTGCAAAACTATTTGGATACTTCATCTACTAGACAGTCTTCAGTCATGCATCTACCACATTAATTTATGTTTATTTACAGTAAAATATTTGTAGGTTTTAACTTACAGTTCAAATGAGCCTGCAGGAGGCATGGTGAATCGACACTTTGCTACAGCAGGACAGGGAAAATAGTGGCTGTGTTTTTTGTCGTAAGACAAAGAGCAGTGTACACACGAGTGCAAAGATGGACAGTAGTTGCATTCTCGGCATGGGAGGTCAAAGGTCATATCCGGATCATTCGCTGCCCCTTTGTTCATTGTGCCTGCTGATGAAAGCTTCTCTCTCACCATGGTCCTGAGTGATAAACAACTCTATGCCTTATGGGTATAAATAACATCAAACACTAACCAAATCAGTCTTGCCATATTGTATAGAAAAATATTTTAATCTTTGCATTTTTTGTCTTGCCTTAGATATGTTAATATTGACATTTTTGTTTGAGTGTTTTCATTTTGATATTTTAACATTTTAATATTATTTTAATATTTATTTTTGTACAGCAGTAATTATGGGTTATAGATTGTAATACATTTGTTTACGTATTAGAGATATGATTAATGCAACAACAAAAACAACAATAACAACAACAACAAAGGTTTGCCTGTCATGATGAATGATAACCACTAAAGGGAGCTGTTTGTTTCTGAAGGGCTCCTGTAAAGAACTGACTCCTCCTCATTGTTTGTATTGTTTTCAAGTTCACCTCTTGGAATAGGCCACTACTATTTATAGAAGCTAATATAAATACACACAGCAACACTTTCGATTGGCTTGATTTTATGTTTATTTGATACAGACCACAGACACCATGCACATCTCTGGCAAGAGAAGATCAATTTCACATGCATATATTATTATACTCATTTTCTTATTGGATATGTTCATTTTATGTTTATAAATCAGGACCTGACGTACTTGATAAATACTTGGAAAAAAATTAAAATATCAGTGTAATTTTCATGCACTAGGACAATGATATAAACAGATCCTTTTTTTGAGTGCAGCATTTACAGGAACACTCAGCCAAAATGGGGTGCTAAGCCAACGTCGACCCGTTGACCTGACGGCATGATAATGTATGCAAATAGGCAGGCAGGACCGGCCCGAACAAGCTGAGGCTGGCCAAATCCTGAATGTGGTGCTCCACCTCGCACTCCCACACACGTGTGACTATGTGCTGCTCCGTTGCCTGTTTAAAACTTCACTCTCTCAGGTGACTCTCCCCAGGACCAATGACGGTTTTGATCTCTTTCATAGTTGACTCACTTTCTGACTAAGTTTCTATTTTGACTTGACTTTCCATTTCCTCTCATATGTAATCTATTAGGGGTATCACAATTGGTGGTGTTGGACAGCCCTAGAGTGTAAACAGTAATTACTCCAGAGAGACTGTAAACTATTCTGATAGTGCGGCTGCTAGTTTACTTAATTTTATGGTCCTATTCAAGGTACATTGTGTGGTTTTAAAACTACAGCTATAAAGATGACAAGCTGAGGATGCATATTTTAATGCTGTGATTGTCATTTTTTATTTAGTACATTCCAGATTTGCTAAGTTAAAAACCTTTAAGGTAATGATAGTAAAAGCATTTGGGGCATCTTAATTGTGTCAAGACACAATTCATTGATTTATACCAAAATCAAAATCTCTCAGATAAGATATCCTTGTTTGGCTTAACACATTGGCTAAGGTATCTACTTATGATTCGCTCTTTGCTAACCTATGCAATCACATGAGTATATGAGTAAACACACAACATTTAATGTGAAATATTAACTAGAAGTGTCACTTCGAGCAAGTTTGTTTCTTCATCACACACTCATTGTGTAACACAACAAACATTTCACAGTAATAGTTGCTTCCTAAGAAGGGCACGTAATACAGCTTCCTCTGGGTTTGCTGCTGTACCATATCACCACGTGCCCCCCAAACCCCCTTTACCCCTGACCTCCTATCCCCTCTGCTTGACTGCCTGGAAAGGAACACGGCGTGCTTGGTTTGCCCAAAAACACAAATAAAGAGCTACAAAACTAACTGTTCTCTCCCCACTCTGC
>CM040463.1:5100711-5118956 GCA_022758105.1 Pangasianodon gigas | reverse complement strand
AAAAAAAAAAAAAAAAAAAAAAACTTTTTCCCCTTTTACAAGTTACAGTTTCTTGTTCCATAATATGAAGTAACACATAAAATAGCCTACATGTCACGATTCAAGAATATCTAGACGCCATAAACAATAAAAAGGTGGTCAACAATTAGTACAGGCCAAGTTAAATGTTAGTCTTGAACAAATTTGGCAGTGTGTAAAGTGCAAATGTAAATGAAAACTATATATAGCTTGAGATCATTCTAAAGTTTTCCAAAACCATTCCCTGTGAACAGAAGAAAAACAAAAGCCTTGCAGATTCCACGCCCAATTGCACTGTTTGATCTTCTCAGAAAGAGACCTTTTTCAGTTCCTAGAAAGCGAAGTGCCCTCCGGCAGCGCCACTAACCTAGAAATTTCTTCAGATATGCTTAACATTGACTTTGCCCACTGAAAAGGTAAACATAAAAACCCAGTCCAGGCCTAACTGCTGTGATCAAGCTATTACAATCTCCCTCGCTTATCTGTTATTGCAGCTTTATTGCTCTCATTATGCTATCTCCCTCATAATTCCCGCACAATTACGGGAAACCGCTGATAGGGGATGCAACAGAGACCCTGACCCAATCAAATATATAGTGAGGCTGCAAGAAGCATGGACACATCACTGAACTCATGATGTCCAGTTATTGCACTGAAATGACAAGTATGCAAGTGCAATGATCATTTGATCATGATTACAGTTCACGTGTGGCACGTGCACTGGATCCCATGTGCAAGATCACTTTTAAATGTGGATATTTTGGTGCATCCATTGTGAATAAAAATCACAAACTATTTAGCCTATATAATCTAATCCTTTGTTCTGTTGCTGCACTATAGTTTTTTTTTTCTCTTCCTACACCAAAATCCTGTATTTTTCCATCAAGTGACGTAGAAGCGGAGTTGCACCACGTGATTCTTGGGGGGAAGAAAAAAAAAAGGGAAAGAGGCAGCGCGCGCGCTAATTCACAGCCTTAGCAAAAAAAAAAACAAAAAACACAAAAAAAAACAAGCTTTCAGCGTCATCACGTGGTCGTGTCATTCCGACTGTGTCAAAGTCACACGCTTTATTGTTAAAAAACAAACAAAAAACAAGCAAACAGACAAGCCGACCAACGTTAATGCCGTAGCTGTGACGCTGGTTTTATTTCGTTGCCATGGCGCAAGTTTTATAAGCAAATTCCGCCTGTTTAATCCGCCTGTGACCCGCGCGCGCGCCTGTCTCTGCAGCAGCCGGCCACGCCCCCTCGGTGGCGAGTGGAAAATTACCAGCTTACAATCAGCCCCAAGTACAAGCTCTGACATCCGCTAGAGCTGGATTGATCGCCCCGATCGCCTCTACAGTTAATCTCTGCTTCCATTCCCCCTCTCAGACAAGTCTGACATTGCTTTTAAAGGCTTTTAAAATAGTACCGAGTCGATAGAAGTTACTATTTAAGTTATCTAACCGCTTCTGACTCACCGCGGCGTCGAATTCTAAACAATATCACCATAGTAATTAAATACTCAGATGATAGCATATCAGCAACGTAATAAAAATGATCACTTTTCCATTTATTCAGCGATTAATACTAGAATTTAAAACTCCACTCTGCAGCGAGTCCGCCTGATCTTTTCCTCTTTGCAAGGGCGGAGCTGTTGGCGTTTGGGGGAGCTTCGCAAAATTGATTGAGCTTTGATTGACAGGAGTGTACGCCAATGGGACGTCAGCGCGGGCGCCCTTGCTGTCAGTTGGGCCAATGGCGTAGCAGGAAGGGCGTGACGTTAATCCAAACTTTTTCGCGGCGCCGACGGCTGAAAACTAAACCGAGATGGAATCTCCCAGTCTGAACCGGTTTCAACCGGTTATGAGTTTGTTGCTTGTGAGGAGAAGAAGAAGGCACAGACTCACGGTCTCTCTCTCACTCTCTCTGTCTCCTAAAAGCGCTGCAAAGAAAAAAATACATCAAGTAAAAGACAAGATTTGTTGATCAAGGTTAAGTTTATTTCGTAAAATGACTCGGGTTGAGGAGGTACCTTAGCTTTGCCGTGATTGTGAGTGCGCTGCAGTGGTCCTTATCAGAAAGCAACTAGCTGAAGCTAGCATAACGTTTTTTACTCATCCTAGGAGCAGTGAGGCTAGTCAGCGTATTTCTAATTCATCCAGACAACAACAACAACGTTACTGGAGCTAGTTGAGGTGACATAAGGGTTTTTTTTAGCAACTCTGGCAGAAAAAGCAGACCTTTCTTTCAAAGGCTTGGACTTTCGGTAGGTAACTGACCTGAGTGTGGGTTGAGAAAATGAATTAACTAATAACTCTCTAACTTATAACTGTGTGTGTGTTTGCTCTGTCGCTGTGTGAATAAGGCATTTCTTCTGGTTTGCATGTCCTACTTTGATCATTAATGAACAAAAAAACAGATAATCCAGTTGCAGGGTTAGTCACCTGCCTTGCTTTGCTTGCTTGCTAGCCATGTCGCTACTGTTCCACTAACTTAAATCTTTAAGTTAAACTGCCTACTAAGCAGCCATGCAGTGTTGAAGTGTCTCTTCATGACTAGTGTTTTTCTTGCTATAAAACTGACGGTCAGTCTGTAGATGGGTGGAGTGATTTTTTTTCTTTTTTTGTTTTATGCCTGCTTTCCATGAGTGTGTGTGTGTGTGTGTGTGTGGGGAGCATGCTGTTGGGTGGGAGGGGTTGACCAATCCTGTACTTCTTTGCTTGGAAACATTGGACACTTCCTATTCAAGCTTTATAATGATATGAGCAGTGTGAATTATTATTAAAGTATTTTTAAAACAAATATAGCAAAGAAGGAAATTTCCATTCAGACACATCATTAATATTGTAAGACGACTTACAAGCTAGCCAAGTTGATCTAAGGATGAATGGGTACATTTCCATTGGTGTGCTTTATTATTATTATTATTAGTAGTAGTAGTAGTATTTATGTCTACTATAGATAAGGGTTGAATTCTAGCAACAAGGACCACTTAAAAACTTGAACATTTTTGTATGATGTATGTAATGAAAACCTATTCATAGGAGGGATTAAACCCGTCCCCATGGGCTCCAGAGCAAACACAAAATTCTCTTCAGTTCCAGTTCCTTTAAAGATAGGACTGGTTTTAATATTACAGGAAACATCTTGCTTGTTTATTTGATTTTCTTTCCTTTTTTTTTTTTTTTTACCCTCTTGGGTACAAGGCTGACGAACTGATCAAGCTTTACAGCTGTGTTTCCAGTGCAGACTGATTACAGAAAGCTTACTTTCAGACAGCACGTGCATTTCTTTGCAATCATTTTGCTGCCAAAAATCAACCCATAAGACTGAATTAGGATTAGGACACTGAACTGGTTTGCTGAAATAGTCGCTGTGCACTGACGGCTGATTGGCAAGCATGCGACGCTGCATCATGCGCTACTTGATGACATGCCGAGGAAAGGTTTCAGATTCAGTCGCATGGCCACGCCTATCCGTGACAGATGTAAACAGTGAGGCGTCAACCGAAAGGGAAGGTTCACACGTGTTCTCATTGAGAAAATAAAGATCAGAGTCCTCTTGGGCTTCAGACACACACCAGAAGCTTCCGCTGTCAAACGTCCACGTGCCGAGCAACACTTTGAAAACATCGAGTATCTTATCTTGGTGTCGTCGTCTCATCATTCATTGAGCTACACGTCTTGTTTTTAATTATTGACGATATGTATCACATGTCTAGGCCAGAATGTAGTGCTTTTTATATCCACATGTCTAGGAGCAGTAACCAGATCAGGGAGCCATTGCTGGAGATTCATAACATAGTTTCTTACACGGAGGTTGTTTTATATGAGATTAAGTTGAATGTCAGACTACAGATGTTAGTGTAATGTAAGACTCCAGTAGGGTTGGTCAATATAGCGGTATTATATCAACATTGTGATAAATTATGTCACTATATGCTTTTCTGAGATATCACTGATAATATCATGATATCTTTTTCAAAAAATTTTCATAAACAGCAGTGACAAACTGATTGGAAGCAGCTGATATGTTGTTAATGTACTAAGCTTGAAAATTGTTAAATGTATTTTTATGTATTTTTAGGATGTAGTAAACTCATTCAAATTTATGTAATTGTTTTTTAAAGCAATTCATTTTTGTTTTGCCAGCAGTTAGTTACCACAACGATGTCTAATATCGTAATCTGTATCATATATCATTAAAATTCTTTCAGGTATCGTGATTTGATATTTTTATTATATTGTCCCAGGTCTAGATAATTTCTTCTGCTCCGAACACTATGTTGAAACTCATGATGATGCATGTCACAGTAAAAGATAATGCATAGAAAAAGCAGACATGATTGAGATGTGTATATAAAAACACGCTTTATATGTTTAATGAACAACAAAAAACATGTTGTAAAAGTACTAAAGTTGGAGTTTGGAGATCCTTTAATGTTGGGAAGAGAAAAACAACTTCAAACATCCCATCCTACCTATATCATAACTGTTATGTTGAGAATTTGGGTTTTGTATGTACAAGTCTTTGCTCATTTCACATGACTTTGCCCTGTTGGATGTTTACTGCCCCAAAAAGGCCTCACCAGCCCTCCCCTGTCCCCACAGAGCTCTATGCCAGCAGTTATGACAATGTTAGCTGACCACGCAGCCAGACAGCTGCTGGACTTCAACCAGAAACTGGACATTAATCTCCTGGATAACGTGGTTAACTGCTTGTACCATGGAGTGGGACCGCAGGTAAGAAGTCAGACCCCGCTCCGTGGAGTAGCATCGTCAGGGGTTTAACTCAACTCTGAGCAAATGCGTTCTTTTAGAAGTTTGTCAGAAATTAAAAAAAAAAAAAAAAAAAAAGCTTTATCTCATATAACATGATATTGTTTTGTTGTTCTGTTATGAAGGAAGTCTTTAGGAGCAGGGAAAATCTGTGATGCAAGTTGAACCCTAGATTTTTGGGAAGTCATGTACTAACTGCAGAGCTGAATAAAAAATGCAAAAACACTCTTGTGCCACTAGATTAAGTTTTTTTAGCAGCTTTATATTCCTGTAGTCCTTTAGCTAGTTAATTTAGCTCCTGTTTATATTCTGTCAGAAGTATCAGGTTGTGTTTGTTGTGTTCCCGCTACCAAGCCTCAAAACAACAAGCAGCTATTCATTTTGTGTGTTAATGCAAAAGTGGCGATTCTGGTGGCCAAATTTTATGAATTTTTTTAACAAACCAAATTTTTTTAAATTCCTTTTCCATAGATAACAACTTCAGTTCCTGCCTCCATTTAGTTCCCATTCAGCAGTGTTTGATGTGCAGTGGACAAAAAGCTTGTGGTTTTCAATATTTCAATATTAGAAAAAAAATTTTTAGTACACTATATGGCCAAAAGTATTTGGACACCTGCCCATCACACCCATATGTGGTTCTTCCCTAAACTGTTACCACAAAGTTGGAAGCACAGAATTGTCTAGAATGTCTTTGTATGCTGTAACATTACAATTTCCCTTCACTGGAACTAAGAGACACAAACCAGTTCCATGTTCCAGCATGACAATGCCCCTGTGCACAAAGCGAGCTCCATGAGGACATGGTTTGTTAAGGTTGGAGTGGAAGAACTTGAGTGTCCTGCACAGAGCCCTGACCTCAACCCCACTGAACACCTTTGAGATGAACTGAAACACCGACTGCACCCCAGACCTCCTCACCCAACATCAGTGCCTGATCTCACTAATGCTCTTGTAGCTGAATGAACACAAATCCACACAGCCACGCTCCAAAATCTAGTGGAAAGCCTTCCCAGAAGAGCGGAGGTTATTATAACAGCAAAGAGGGACTAAATCTGGAATGAGTTGTTCAACAAGCAAATATGAGTGTGATGGTCAGGCGTCCAAATACTTTTGGCTATACAGTGTACATTGTATAGCTATTCCCTGTTACCATTTCTGGATGGTGCTCACCCATAAATGAGAACATCAGTGGTGACATCCACAAGAGCCAAACTGGTTGTGAACTCAGAGTCTCATGAAGTGCAGGGAGTCACTCTGCAATATTTATTTTTCTATATTCCAGCAAAGAATGGCCCAGGAGGTCCTCACACATTTAAAGGAGCACCCGGACGCGTGGACCCGAGTGGACACCATCCTGGAATTCTCCCAGAACATGAACACCAAAGTAAGCCTACACTCTCAACCAACCTGGTAATGTCAACTGGGCTGATGTTCATGAACCATCTTGGTGGAGGAGCGCTGACCAGACTTTTTTTATTTTTTTATTTTTTCCCCTCTCTGATTGTAGTGATCAGTAGGTCCTACATCAGCGCTCCTACTCGGAGATGCTTTGTGAGCACAGGCCCTGACTTCCCTGCTTTGAGGAAGCTCTGACATGATGTCACTAATTGATACACATATTTGGGGAACTCAATTTAATCTTTTGATCCGTTTTGCAATGTGGATCTCTCCGTTTTTTGTAGTAGCGACACCCTAGCTCATTGATTGAGAGATCTTTTTTTTAGCGCTGATTTCGTCTCAGTTTTATTGAGATGATTGAATATTGTCTCAAAATCTTTGATTCCTCCCAACACCTGTGAGTCAAGTTATCTCTCCCTGCCCCACCTAACCAAGTATATTTTCTAATTAGAAGGAAATTATGTGGCCGTCCCACAGTGAGCTGTCTTGCCCTCTTCGCTTTTCAGGTTTAAGCTTTAGGTCTTACACTTTATACCTCAGAACACTCTCTCTCCTTCTGTAAACCTTTGGTCCCTAACTTTCATTTGGTCATTGTGTGAAAATAAATTAAAGCAGCTCAGACATAAACCTCTGAACCTCACAGTGCAGTAATATGCGCCATGCACATGTTTACCTGGTTGTAAACTCGGAGCTAATCCTGAGTCAGCTGTCCTTCCTGTTTAGCTGATCCTAATTGGAGCTTTGTTCTACTCAGCAGTTGTTGGGATGGAGTGTATTCCCCTATTGTGCATCAGACTTCCTTAAACTACTGGTGACAGTTTGCCTTTATTCATTTTGTTCTGGGCTTGCTGTAGGTGTGCTCTTAACCCTTTGGTCATTTTTTACTAATGTTTGGCGTGGATTTGACAACAGAATTAATAATTTCATAATATGCTGCCCAAAAAAAAAGAGAGAAAACTCTTCTTTAATTTCTCATACAAGTACACTATCAAAATCATTCTTATAAAATTTGACTTGCGTCAGGTAAAGCACTTGTGTTCATTTGGCTTCTCCCTATTTCTTATTAAACAAAGAATGAACAAACACAAAACCACAAAAAGAATTTCTTAACTGAATTTGTTCATATTTGATCATTAATGCCAATGTTCCATTATGTTGATTGCTTGTAATAGGAAGAAAAGGGGTGTGTCTTCCTGTGCACCTTGACACAGCTAGGCTTTGGGCGGCAGGCCTCCACAAGGTCTACCTTTTCATTCCCTTATACTTAATTCTGCTCTGCATCCGTTTTCATTGCATTTGCTTCTTCTCATCTGGAGGAGGGAGAGCTAAGCGTAAGATGAGTAAGATGCTGATCCAGGAGCAGTTTCTCCTCCTCTTGTATGGTCGTGTTCATTAGGAGAAACTGATCTTAGGTCAGCACTCTTTCTCTCTTCTTAGATATCATAACTACTCAGTGGTCCTAGGCAGGTATTACATTTTATATATGTATATATAGGTATAAGGCAACTAGGTATTTCAGCTGTAGAGATCATTTCGGTGTAAGTCTGTCTCTCTTTAGTTCTGATTTTCTTTTCCCTTTCTTGCTTTATACACCTTCTCTTGTTTGTTTTTACCATCAGCAATTAAATGTCATTGCAGAATCACAGCTTTGACATTAATCAATCAAATGGCACAGTGAGTTTCTGTTAAATTTATTTATTTATTTATTTATTTATTTATTTTAATTTAAACTTGTCTCAGTTTGAATTAAAGGTGGAGATCTGACCAGGGGTTTGAGGATAACTGTGAACCTGCAGTGTTTGTGTATTCAGATGTCACCTTTAATCACATCCTTTGACTTTGTGAAGCCTCTGGTATATGTTAACTCTTCTCATTGCATCTCTCTCTGTTTGACCCACTTCATTTTTCTTACTCTTGATACTTGAAAATGATTGATCCCTACAGCTGAAATACCATCTGCCCAAATGACACAGATACCAGTAACACAACCACTAACGAATTCTCATTTTGTTTTATGTAATGTGTAAAAAAAAAAAAAAGAAAAGGCACTGTAGGCAAAAATGTAACCAAACCTGTAGGTTGTTTTGCTGTTCCCAGAGGTGCACACCAGCCAAAGGTGAAAACAGCAATGCTTTATTGATGGTTTATAATTTGTAAAATTCTTAAGGAAAGAGTCACTGATTTTTTTCTGATCGTGTTAGAAGAACATGTTATTCCCGCCATCTCAACTTTGAGTACATAGTGTTATATCGATTTTTTTTATTATTTTTATTTTATTTTATTTTTTTCTTCTTTAAAAAGTTTTGTGTGTTCTCTGGCTTCCTGCATGGTTGCAGTCAGATGCAGCTAGCCGTTAGCCAATAGAGATTTTTTTTTTTTTTGCCCTGTTTTTCACTTTCTGGTGTGAAACTGGCAGAAACAGCAAAACCTGTACAAGCTTTTGAGAATCTAGAAAATACTGATTCTCTAGAATGTTTACAGCCAAACTATGAATTAACGAAGTGAAATCAAACCTGCATGAAAGACTATGTTCACTCTGATTGTATGCTTTAAAAAAAAAAAAAGAGAGAGATTTTAAATAAAATGTATTCAGGCAGTGATGATTTTCTTTCTCTGTTTTGTTTTGAGTCATAATTCTGGAAAAAAAATTCACAGTAGCTCATGTGGTGAACTGGCTAGTTAAAGCTGAAGTCGTTAATGTTCGCTTTGTTCCCTTGGCATTCCAGTACTATGCTCTGCAGATCCTGGAAACAGTTATTAAAACGAGATGGAAGATTCTGCCCAGAAACCAGTGTGAAGGTAAGTTTAGATTTCCAGCTCACCTGGGTGGAACTACTCTCCTAAACAATAAAAGTACCAAAATCTTTTTTGCCTTATCGCTAAGGTCTTTTGCATCTTTATTATCTATTGTTTACCTGTGAGTATAGCGCACCTTCAAATATAATTTGAGGTACATTATTGGATCTCAAGGACCACTTGTGTACCTTAAAGGTACACCTTCTTTTAGGAAAAAGGTCCCACCCTAGTGACAGTTTGGAAAAGTGCAGTTTGATACCTTTATTTCTGAGAGTGTACGATTCTGACTCTCTCTGGTTCAGGGTCTGTGTTTGTGTATTCCTGATTTCTCATAGGATCTGCTCGCAGTGGACTTGAACTTGCATCAGTGTTAGCTAATCCTGAGCTTGGTGTGTGACTGCTCTGCACACACTCCAGTGTTGTCTGTGCTCCAACACACCTGATTAAGTTCAGCAGCTCATTATCATGTCCTTTGAGTAAGAGAAGGAAAAGCGTTGAGCCATGAAGATCTACAGCAGTGCCAAAACTGATTCTCAGAGCAAATTTTTAGCATGAAAGGTTGATGGAATAGGCAGTGATCAGGGTTAAATCATGGAGACTACAGCTGTAAGAGGAGAGCCATTTGGTTTTATTTGTGAGCACTGGATTTGGCTTGCAAGCTGCTTTAATCGATGAGAACCACATTTTATTTTTTGCTGCAGCAGCTCTGTGGTTTCCAAATTGTGTTCACTTATAAAACCAAGCTTTTTTTTTTTTTGGCTTTGAATACTGAGAATTATTACTATGGCAATTCCTTCCATAGTACAGCAGTGTAACTCTAACACACATACTTGAATGACATGTATCTCTCTCCAGATGCCACTAAAGTATTATGTAGGTCCTCAGTCCCTAAAATACAAATCGAGAGCGTGAATGGGTGAAAAGTTCTACCTCCAGCGAAGTAAAGCTGAAATGTTTAGCACCAAGGTTTTTGAATGACAGACATGTTCCATTTTTCTTTTCTCTCTATTACCAAAAAAAAAGGCTTCACAGTGTTCATTGGAAATTATCCATACACTTTTGTATCCATTTAATTTTTCATTTTGTGTTATTATTTTTACATAAAACTTCAGATTATAAATTAAACTATTCACAAGTGATGTAGACTTGTCTTGTGTGTCTCCCCCTACTGTGTTTCAAATTTATTGCATTTTATTGCTTCAGTTTTGATTCCCGTTTTCAAAAGCAGGAATCTGTATACGCTTTTTCATCTGCGTGTTTCTTTATAAGTGCCCATAAGTGATCTTTTTAGATGCAGAGGACCTTATAAACCTTGCTTTTAGTGTACATGCATATTTAACAGATTAATTTATGTAGATCCTTGACAGGGTTATCATTCTTGTTCCTCTAGTAATTAAAACTGAATAATGCAAAATGAAACTGTACATGCAGTGCAAAGTGATTGGCATGACAGGCAATGCAAAGTGACATGCCTGTGTGGTTTCTTTTGAGGTAAACGCTGAAACCTAGTTTGTGTCTGCAGGAGCACCAAGACAGATGCAATTAAGTCATATTTATAAACACGTTTTTTCTTTGTGCATTGCAGTGACATTGTCAAAATCTGCACTGTCACTGTCAAAGTGTTCTTGTTTATCAGTCAGAACATGTAGGGTAAAGTAAGTCTTTGGAGGCCTTGTATCTTTTTTTTTTTTTTGGCTTCCAAAAATTCACTAATGTTTAACTAGTTCAAAGCTATAGACATTACTGAACAAATGTAAACACTGCAGTATTGCTGGAGGACACATTATTACCCAGATGCTATCTACCTCGCTGCTGGGTTAGCAGGCTGAGGTTGACTCAGGCTTTAGTTAGGACTGGAATGCTCAATTCAATACACATTAATGTTCAGGCCAAATCTAAGGCCTTGAGCTGGTTGTGGAGATGAACACTGTCAAACAAAAGAGCTGTATAAATATTGCATAATTGTTCTTCATGGCTATGACACGGTGTTCTCTTGATGAATTATTACTCTTAAAACCTGACAGCTTTTTACACTTTCTTTCTCTTCCCTGTTTATACGCAGGAATTAAAAAATATGTTGTGGGCCTCATTATCAAGACGTCTTCTGATGCAGCCAGTGTGGAGGTACGTGTGGTGTCTATATTTACTCTGGAGCAAAGCTTTACTGGTATTTGACAGCTGATGGGTGATGTGTTGTTTTTCATTGCAGAAGGAGAAGGTGTACATTGGAAAACTTAACATGATTTTAGTTCAGGTAAGATCTATAGAAAGTTAATCATTTTGTTTATATATAATCTATTTAAATCAAAGTTTTAGATGTTGTAACGGTATGGCCAAAAGTTTCTAAGTTCGTTACATTTTACGAGGGCTGCGTTCATTGCTTTGATATTCTTTGGTTTCTTACTGAGCAAATAAGAAAACCAAACTGAAATTCATGTTCATAATGTCCTTTAAATCCAGTTTCTAGTTGAATATGCAGAACAAGTATAAATATAAAACCAAATTCGATTTAATTTAAACGTCAAGCGTTGAATGAACACTGCTTCATCTTAAGTGGTTATCAAAATACATAGAAGATTTTATTATTTAAAATAAACAATGCAGAACTTTGCTATTTATTTTTATGATTGGACGTGATGTGTTAATGCCTTTCATACCGTGAGCGCTTTAAACAGTTCGAACGGTTGAATGCTCGAGTCTGATTGGTCAGAAGGTGAGCATTATTTCCGTATAACAACACAGCTTGGACAGTAGTTCCAGCTGTAACATGAGTGATGGGTTAACATTAATGCGCTCGTGCTAATGCGTTATTATTTCTATAGTAACAGCTCTTTCACAGGGACTTGTACCGCAAACGTGCCACATAACCTAAGACTAATTATAAATGGATTTAAAAAATAAAGTTTTGTTTAACAAGGTAAAATGTATAATTGTTGATGTGGTGATGTTTATTATTAGGAGACATTTATTTAACATTTATGATGGGATTCTTAGTTGTAAGCGCTGTGTACCAGTCATGGTGCTTTGAGAGGTTTACCAGCACAGGAAAGTCTTCCGGAAAGCATAAACTCCTCTGTCCTGTTTCTCAGTAAAATGACATACTGCGTTTTTCGAAAGAGAGAGAGAGCGATATGATCTAGTGAGAGAGAAAGTGTGTATAAAAAAAAAAAAAAAAGAGCGAGGCTGGCAAGGGAATGGCTGTTTATCGCAGCTATAACGTAAGTGAAAACAGGAACTAACTTGCATCACGCAGCGAAGTTCAAGTGGAGTTTACTGTCATTTCAGCCATATACAAGTACATAGTGAAACGAAACAACGTTTCTCCAGGACCAATGTGGATAGAAAGTCAGGTTCTTTTAACCATCAGCCCTCCCATTGCACACCTTTATGTTCCTGTTTTATAGATCCTGAAGCAGGAGTGGCCCAAGCACTGGCCCACATTTATCAGTGACATTGTGGGGGCGAGCCGCACCAGCGAGAGCCTCTGCCAGAACAACATGATCATCCTGAAGCTGCTCAGCGAGGAGGTGTTCGATTTCTCCAGTGGACAGATGACCCAGGTCAAAGCCAAGCATCTGAAGGATAGGTGAGATTCCAGCAATAGCGATAAATTAGCTAACGGGAGTGAAGGATTTGAGTCGGAAAATGTGTACTGTGCACAGTACTGTGCATTTTTTTTTTCTAATATAATTGACTTCAATTAGATTGTAGAACACGCTAATTAAATGATGTTTGAGAGTTTGGGTGTGTTAGAGCAGGAGATTAATGAATATGTGCAGAGCATGGGGTTTCCAGGATTGGCACTGAGACTACAATGCTGTTTTTTGTTTTTGTTTTCTTTTTTCTCCAGTATGTGTAATGAGTTCTCGCAGATCTTTCAGCTCTGCCAATTTGTGATGGTGAGTGCAGCCTGTACTAACGTATGCAAACTCATGCAGTCTTTTGCAATCTCATGCAAACTATTCAGAGAGTAAAAACAAAGCTTTGATCAGTCAAAATGAGAATGTAATCATCAACTAAAATTTGATTCCATCATTCTTATTATCTCTTAGGAAAACTCCCAGAATGCTCCTTTGGTACACGCCACCTTAGAAACTCTGCTCCGGTTTCTGAATTGGATCCCACTGGGCTACATCTTTGAGACCAAACTCATCAGCACTCTAGTGTACAAGGTGAGATCTGCACCCTCCTCAGAGACACACAGCTGTTTCCTCAGCATTTTACATTAGGATGTACTGTCACTAATGAGCCAGTTCATGCCCATCGTGTGTTGTTTTGGATTTACACCTAAAGTTATGAATATTCATGTTTTATATTATGTGTTTGTTCACATTAGTGCTTCTGTAATTGTATGTCTGTTTACACGTCTCTGAATTTGCAGTCTTTGTAGACTTCATGTTTTTTTTATTTGTAGCCTCAAGCAGGAGAACTAAATGCAGGTTAGAGTTGCAACAGCTAAACAAGGACTGATAGAATTTAAGAAAGAAATATCTCTCTTGATTATGTAGTTTGGCAGCAGTAATAAGCTTGATGAAATATCTGGGAGGTGTTGAAAATGTTTTTGTGCACAGTCTGATTATTAATTTACTTTCATAAATCAAGATTTGTTCTACTTTCTGTTTTTTTGTGCTCCTGTCAATAGTTCCTGAATGTTCCAATGTTTCGGAATGTGACATTAAAGTGTCTGACTGAGATCGCAGGTGTGAGTGTGAGCCAGTATGAGGAACAGTTTGTCACGCTGTTCACTCTCACCATGATGCAACTCAAACAGGTAACAAAATACAACCGATTGCCACACACACACACTGCAAAGCAGCCAAAACAGATTGCGTACAGCTCGTAATGTGTAATGTGATGCAGATTGAGGTTAACTTGTTCTCCGGTTTGGTTTGTAGATGCTGCCTCTGAACACGAACATCCGTCTGGCGTACGCGAACGGGAAGGACGATGAGCAGAACTTCATCCAGAACCTGAGCCTGTTCCTCTGCACCTTCCTCAAAGAGCACGGCCAGCTCATAGAGAAAAGGCTCAACCTGCGTGAGACGCTTATGGAGGTACACAACTTCTCACACACACACACACACACCTCAGATCCTGAGTTTCTCATGTGCACAGTGAAGATGAGGAGCATCCCTCCTGCCCATCTAATGAGCCTTATTAATAATCAGTTAATAAAATTTTTGTTTTCTTTTTTCTTTCTTTCTTTTTTTTTTTTTTAAATAATAAAAAAAAAAAACTTTGTTTATATGTGAAGTAAACCAGTACCATGCGCTGAAGAAAGGTGGGTAATTCACTTAATAATCCTTTAAATACAGTAATCATCACATAAATCTTTGAACTCAATCAGTGCATGTTCCTGCTGATCAACATGGCAGCTGCCAGAAACTGTCTCGCAATGAGTCAAAGCTCATGTCAAAGAATTTAAAAGATTTAAGAATATAATTTAAGATTTGGAAGTGGCAGTGTGTGGTAGCCAACTAATATTTTGATGTAGGATGGAGTAGTACACTAATTATTCTTCTATTATTTAAGATTGGTTAAGTAATGAAGCAATGGAATTGAAATCTCTTCAAAACACTGAGCTAATATTAACTGCATTGCACTGTAACATGCTCTTCTCGTTATAAAATGGCTTGCACTGCATGCACCTGGTCCGAGCGCAGAGTTTAGGTTACATGTAAAGAGTTTATTTGAAATTTGCAAATGGAATAAATTTCTTATTGAGTAATATATTTGAATGTGATCTCCAGGCTCTGCACTACATGCTGCTGGTGTCTGAGGTGGAGGAGACTGAGATCTTTAAGATCTGTCTGGAGTACTGGAACCACCTGGCGGCAGAGTTGTACAGAGAGAGTCCATTCAGCACCTCCACCTCCCCACTGCTGTCTGGCAGCCAGCACTTTGATGTTCCACCACGCAGGCAGCTCTATCTACCTGTACTCTCCAAGGTAAGGGTCCTTCTCTCAAGCTGCTGGGAAACTGCACATTAATACTAATACGCACGCGCCAGGCGTATTAGTATTAATGTGATATGGTTATAGCTTCTGATGCATATTGTATATCACTAAATGGCTCCATTTTAGGGTTTCTAACAAAGTTTGAGCAAAATATTTGTCACACTAAAAAATACTTTTGAATACTGTCCGCACACACACACACACACGTATACAAAAAATTGGAGCTGACTCATTCTGTCTCACGCACACAGTGTTTGCAGTATTGAGAGTTGGTGTGTGTGTGTGTGTGTTTGTGTGTTCCAGGTGCGTCTGCTCATGGTGAGCCGGATGGCAAAACCAGAGGAGGTGCTGGTGGTGGAAAATGACCAGGGTGAGGTGGTGCGAGAGTTCATGAAGGACACTGACTCTATCAACCTGTACAAGAACATGAGAGAGACACTTGGTAAGAAAACACACACACACACACACACTTCGTACATTTAATCCAAAAGATTATGATGTAAACACTGTTAGTTTATCTTTTCTTGGCTGCACTGGATACGGTCCTAATTTTATCTTTTTCTGTTTTTCTTTGTTTGCTCTCTCTCTCTCTCCTCATCTTTCTTTTTCCTTTCTTTCTTCTCTCTTTCTCTTCTCTCTTGCTCTGTGTAGTGTATCTGACCCATCTGGACTACGCCGATACAGAGCGGATCATGACAGAAAAACTTCATAACCAGGTGAATGGGACGGAGTGGTCCTGGAAAAACCTGAACACACTGTGCTGGGCCATCGGCTCCATCAGCGGAGCCATGCATGAGGAGGATGAGAAGAGATTCCTTGTCACTGTCATCAAGGTGTTTGTTTATAACGGTTCATTAATTTTGCTTACGTGAGTCTTGTCTACCGAACGAATGTTTGTTATGCTCATGCTTTTCTTACGCTCATCAGTGTCGGTCTAAATATAAAGTGAGTTTTGTGTATCTGTGTTAGGACTTGCTGGGATTGTGCGAGCAGAAGCGAGGAAAGGATAACAAGGCCATCATTGCGTCAAACATTATGTACATCGTTGGCCAGTACCCACGATTCCTGCGCGCACACTGGAAGTTCCTCAAGACTGTAGTCAACAAACTGTTTGAGTTCATGCATGGTGAGTTACGCAACGTTAGTTTATGAGGCACAGATTTGAATGTTTGCCTGCTTTGTATATTATGAAACCTGAGGTTGAAGTGTCTTGTAAAAGCACCTCATTTACAATATATACAAACACAGTAAAAGTGACTCATGCACATACTCAGACTCCACTGATTTGGGAAGATAAAATACTTCAAAATGTAACGTATATTCCTATTATATAAAGGGGGGAAAAGTTAAAAATATGCTGTCCAAAAAAAGTAAACTAAAGAGATATATGATCTCATGAGTGCTATTTGCCATAATATTAACTATGAATATTATGTATGGATTCTTAATCCTAAATCTGATCCTACTAATATTTGTTTGATGTAATTTTGATGTGAAAATGCTAAACAGTTCTTCTTTCTGACTTAGAGACCCATGATGGGGTGCAAGACATGGCGTGTGACACATTCATTAAAATTGCGCAGAAGTGCAGGAGGCATTTTGTGCAGGTGCAGGTCGGAGAGGTCATGCCCTTCATCGATGAGATCCTCAACAATATCAACACCATCATCTGTGACCTGCAGCCGCAGCAGGTCTGACTCGACTCAAAAGCTCCTATCTGATAAAAATCCTGTTACAGTCAATATTCTGCAGCTAGATATAAAAACACAGACCAAAAACTGGTATAATTTTTTTCTTTTTGCCTTTGTTTGCTCAACCATCCCACCCCTGTAGGTACATACGTTTTATGAAGCAGTGGGTTACATGATTGGCGCTCAGACGGACCAGGCTGTACAGGAGCACCTGATAGAGAAGTACATGCTGCTACCCAACCAGGTGTGGGACAGCATCATCCAGCAGGCCACCAAGGTAAGACATTTCAGCGTCCTCGTGCGTCAGCAAATATTCAAGACTCCATAATACAATGCCTCAAAGGACTAGTCTGGCCAGAAATCTTTTTTTACAGAAATTCCCCTTATGCTGAATGTAGTCCAGAGGTGAACAAATCATTAAATTTATTAGCTTGCCCAATGGGAAAGTAAAACCTTCCTCTGTTCTGTGTTTTGGATGCCCAGAATCTGAATTAACTAGACTAAAATGGTAGCTAATATGATGTATGGCAAACTAGTTAAATTCAGGAATACAGACTAAGGAAAATGAGTAAGTATTTAAATTTCCCAGGAAGGGGATATGTGCTTGACTAAGAGGTAACTGCATGTTTTGCTAGCACGAGAGTTAGACCAGTTTTGTGCTGCACTTTATCTTGGTCAGTTTCCTCAGTGTTTTCATACCTGTGTGTTCCTGATTCTGAGAAAATCAGAAATTATCCTCAGTACAAGTTAATTAATCTGACTAGTAAAAATTGTACCTACCAGTAGAGCGTGCATCAGCTGATGTGTGTAGTGCAGCAGATGATGGGGTTCAGAATGTTTGAATCGTATCAGTCAGAGTCACTGGTATTTGTAAACTTTTATGTGGGGAATATTAGAGCTCTAATTGTGCTCTCTGCTACTCTTGCTCAGAATGTAGATATCCTGAAGGACCCAGAAACTGTGAAACAGCTAGGAAGCATCCTGAAGACCAACGTAAGGGCATGCAAGGCTGTGGGTCACCCGTTCGTCATTCAGCTGGGACGCATCTACCTGGATATGCTCAACGTCTACAAGTGCCTCAGTGAGAACATCTCTGCAGCTATCCAGACCAACGGTAAGAGTGTGTGTGAGTGTGAGAGAGAGCGTGTGCATATATATATATATATATATATATATATATATATATATACACACACACACACATATATTTGGAATGTGCATGCTGAAACAGACTATCTCTGCTCCAGGAGTGTTACTTTTTTAGTTTAGATTTAGGTTTTTATTTGAGTCAGTCTTTGGTGATTTCATATTGAGAATAAAATGGCATATAGTTCAGTGCATAGATAATAAATTTACAAATGAATATATAATATTTATACATTTTTTTTATATATATATACACTGCCCGGCCAAAAAAAAAGTCGCTGTTTAGATTTTAATAGGCAAATACATAAGAGTCTATGAATGGATCATTATTAGAGTGATTATAATGTTTCTAGCATGTTATATGTTTGGCAACAGTTCTTTTAATCTTAAAAGATGAAGTGTGTAGCTTTTTAGTTCTTTAATAACCATGTAGAAAGATGTATCATGGCCATATTCCAGGATGACACTGCCAAGATT
>CM040463.1:5035143-5100611 GCA_022758105.1 Pangasianodon gigas | reverse complement strand
CTATGAATGGATCATTATTAGAGTGATTATAATGTTTCTAGCATGTTATATGTTTGGCAACAGTTCTTTTAATCTTAAAAGATGAAGTGTGTAGCTTTTTAGTTCTTTAATAACCATGTAGAAAGATGTATCATGGCCATATTCCAGGATGACACTGCCAAGATTCATCAGGGTTAAAATTGTGAAAGAATGGTTCAGAAAGCATAAAGAATCATTTTCACACATGAATTGGCACCTCCGAGTCCTGACCTTAACCTCAGTGAAAGTCTTTGGGGTGTGCTGGAGGAGTCTTTAGAGTGCTCACCTCTTTCATTGTCAGTACAAGATCTTGACCAAAAATTGATGCACCTCTTGATGGAAATAACATCACAACATTTATTATTTTTTTTATAATAATTTTTTTTTAAATCACTGATCGTTTAAAAAAAAAAATTAAAATTCCAGCAGGCTGTTTTTTTTTATTATTATTTTTTTATTATTATTATTTTTATTTTTATTTTTTTTTGCTTTGCGCTCTTGTGAATGAAACTGAAAAAAACAGTAAGTTTTGTCAGTGGTTTTTATGTTGAGATTCATAACTATATGAAGCGATATTACCTTGCTGAGAGAAGAGGCAGAATGGTTGCCTGGTGCTTAATGTGTGTTTACTGCTACGTGAGACTCTTTTTTATATATATATATATATATATATATATATATATATATATGTGTATATATATATATATATATATATATATATATATATATATATATATATATATATATATAGAGAGAGAGAGAGAGAGAGAGAGAGAGAGCCTCAAAGAGCCCAGGAAGTGTCTATTCTCAAAAAAATAAATATCACCTTGAAGCCACACTGGATTGCCAGTGAATAGACAGAGCCAGTATATTTTTTGTCTCCTTTTGTAAGGAAAAATTCTGTATACTGTGTTTACACACAAGGTCACAAAAATAATGTATTTTTATGTGTGTATCTGAACGCAGGTGAGATGGTGACTAAACAGCCTCTAATCAGAAGCATGCGCACGGTGAAAAGAGAAACTCTTAAACTCATCTCAGGCTGGGTCAGCCGTTCCAACGACCCACAGATGGTACGATACACACATATATGCACACACATGTACACACACACCTAATTCAGATGTAAGTCGCTCTGAACCTGTTAAGATAATCTGTCAGCGTGCACACACACACACACACACACACACTGTCTCTCTCCCATTCTTTTGCTCATCCTTTAAGCCTCTGTGCTTGTGTGTTCTCAGGTCGGGGAGAATTTTGTTCCACCTTTGCTGGACGCCGTCCTGATAGATTACCAGCGGAACGTTCCGGCGGCCAGAGAGCCGGAAGTGCTCAGCACCATGGCGACCATCGTAAACAAACTGGGCGGCCACATCACAGCCGAGATTCCACAGATCTTTGATGCTGTGTTTGAATGCACGCTGAACATGATCAACAAAGTAAGACCCTGCTTTAGTTCAGACACTGTTCCACATTGGATTGGATTTTGTAACACTGGACTGGATTTCATATTTTTTGTTTTTAATTTCCAAAATGCAAACAGTACACAGTAGCATAAAAAGTTATAAAAGATGTAATTATCCTGAAAAGCACTTGAACAACAAGACTTTACAAGACATGAAGCAATAGTTTGGCACAAAACAAACTCAATTTTTCCATTATGCAGCAATAGTCAATAAGCCAAGACATGTTTGCCTACACCAGTGTCTGATGTTTACACTTTTGCTTTGGAGCTATGAGGCTAATGCCAAAATCATTCCATTTGCCTAAAACCGTTTTGAGTTGATCATAAATCTCAAACAGACTTTATATGGTTTCTGACACTGTGCTTCTCCTCCTGGTACACTCCTGGTTATTTTAGAAATGGAAAGGACAATGTAGAGCCAAAAAAAAAAAAAAGAAAAGAAACGGTGCATAATCTCCAATACAGACATCTTAAAACCGGAATCACAGTTTCCCAGCGCAGAGTTTGGTTTTGCTCTACAGCAGACACGAGTTGTTTTGGTTATGTTATTGTTCGCTCCACACAAGCAGTAGAGCTGTAGCCTGAAGATGTGATTCAGATCATGGCAATATAGTTCTGAATTGAATTGTATTTTACATCCAACTTTTTCTCTGTACTTTATGAAATTGTTTACGTGTAAATAGTGTTACTGAGCCAAACGATGAGTGATTTAGGCATGCGTTTGGCATGTGGCTAAACTGGAGGCTGTACACTTCCATACTTCTTAGCTACATTAGTTCTGATAGCACACTAAAAACATCTAGACATCAAACAAGTCAGAAATATCTGATGAATTACATTTGGGATAACGTGAAAATTGTGCGCTCTCTCTTTATGCCTACAGGTTTTTGTTTTTTTTTTCTTTTTCTTTTTAAATCTGTTAAATTTCAATCTGATATGTTGCCTTATGGTGGAGGTGCAATGAGAGCAACTTGTATGTGGTTATTTATAAAATAGTAATAGTATAGTCAATTTAATATATTGTTGACGCCACTAGGTGGTGTCCATAGAGGTGGCATATGTCCAAGCGTTGTCTCTGTGTCCGTGCGTCCGTCTGAGATTCTCCTTAACGCTCAAGAATGAGTGGTTGAATGTTTGTAGGATTTATATGGATATCACTGTTATCACAGGTTATCACACTAACCTGCAGATAAATGGATTAGATTTTTGGAATTGATCCAAATGGGGACAAGGTCACAGGAAAGTCAGATGTCTGAAATAGTTTTTCTTCAATAGCTTTGTTCCTGTTTGAAGTATATTTTAAAGGTATTTCAGGCATAAAAATTAGTAACAAGAAGAACTAGACTTGGCGTTCTACTTGCTTTATCATAATCTGATAAAGTCTTGTTTTATGTTTTTGTCCAGGATTTTGAGGAGTATCCAGAGCACCGCACACACTTCTTCTACCTGCTGCAGGCGGTGAATTCCCACTGCTTCCCGGCGTTCCTCGCCATTCCCCCGGCACAGTTCAAACTGGTGCTGGACTCCATCATCTGGGCCTTTAAACACACCATGAGAAATGTGGCTGACACTGGTGAGAAATACACACACGTTCACACAGAGTTGATCTCACAGTGACTCAATATAGTGTATTGTGTTGGTTCTCTCAGGCAAATTTTATGGCATCATGTCTTTGGAGTTTATTTGCTCTAATTTTGGGTTGTTACTTATGAGTGCTTGTGTCCATCTCTAGTCTGTAATAATTTGTGTCTGTATTGCTGTATGGTATTATCTCGCTAAGGCAGAAAGTTGTTTGTGTTTGACATTCAATAATGTTATTTTTGCTGTGTGTGTGTGTGTGTGTGTGTGTGTGTATGCAGGTTTGCAGATTCTCTACACGTTGCTGCAGAATGTGGCCCAGGAGGAGGCGGCAGCTCAGAGCTTCTACCAGACATACTTCTGTGACATACTGCAACACATCTTCTCCGTAGTTACGGACACATCACACACGGCTGGTGAGTCATACAGTGCAGGTTCACTGAAGTTAATGATGCACTACACACACACACCCTATGAGTCACTGCTACTCATCTCAGAGTTTGAGGAATAAATATGAATAACACACATTGTATAACAGAGAACAAGTCCATCATGCAAGTCTTTATGTATAGGTTTCTTGTACATATATATGTTTTTGCTCTTAATATCTTGCATAAAGCACAGACAATGTCCCTTATACCACATTCATATAACGTTTATGGAAGAAGTCTCAGTTGTAAGATTTTGTAACAGTCAATGTTTCCCAGCTCAGGAAAGTCTTCAGGACAGAGCACTTCACACTTACTGGTTTTTCAGTAAAATGACAGGCTGCATCCTTTGTGATAAAGAGCAAGTGAGAGATAGTGATCTGATTGAGCTAGAGAGAGTGAGAGAGAGGGAGAGAGAAAGAGGCTGGTGAGGGAATGACTGTTTATCTCTGCTATAATGTAATGAGAACAGGAACTAACTTGTCTCTTGGATGTTCCACAGCATTAAATATTAACAGCATTTTAAATAAACTGTTAAAATGCACAATGTGGTGTTCATTTATAAATTAATGATTAATAGTTGGCAAAATTGCTGTGGCATAAGTGGAATAACACAGTCATAACTGCGCGGTTATATGACAATAATATACTCCGCTTCGTGTCGTGCCACATCACTCCCCCCACGTGCATTAGTTTCATGTAACTTTGCGTCTCTTTTGTGTTAATCCTTACATTAAATTCTGTACAGTAACAATAAAATTTGACATAACATAACATAGCTGCTGTAAAAACTAAAGATGTTAGAACACTGCAACCTATAGTGCTGAAGATGTCTACGGCTACATATAAAGATCATGGCTTGTGTATGCTTTTCTCTGCATAACTCCTGTGTCTGTGTGTATCCTCCAGGTCTGACGATGCACGCGTCTATCCTGGCTTACATGTTTAATTTGGTAGAGGAGGGTAAGATCAGTATGACCCTGAACCCTGCGAACCCCATAAGCAATCAGGCTTTCATCCAGGAGTACGTGGCCAACCTGCTCAAGACGGCCTTCCCTCATCTACAGGAGTGAGTTTGTGTTTTACTTTGCTGTTTTACATTTCCATGGAAATTTTAATAACACATTTAATGCTAGCAAAACTAAGAACAGGTGGAAGCTAGCAGAGCACCTCCTGGCACAGATCCAATTCTATGCTAATTAACATATGGCTAATTATAGTTAATTTATTTATTTTTATTTTTTTTTAATATGCAGCCAGTGGCTTAATCTTAATGCATGAATCAATTTTAAAATAGCAATGTAAGCCCTTTTTTTTTTTTTAGCAATTTATGCTCACTACGTTGCACTATATGCCTAAAAGAATGGCATTTATTATTTGGCCAAAAATAACAACTCTTTTTATAAGTTATATGTACTAATAATAATTGGTGGGTATATAGTCATTATTACCCTTACAGTGACTCTTTTCCCTTCAGCTTGAATAGGGACGACGTGCTCTGTTATGTGTCTAAGTCTGATCTAGATCTGTGTCTGCTGCCCGAATTCTAACTTTTGCTCTATTTGTGTATTTAGTGCCCAGGTGAAGGTGTTTGTGACGGGGCTGTTCAGTCTGAACCAGGACATCCCTGCGTTTAAAGAGCACTTGAGAGACTTCCTGGTGCAGATCAAGGTGAGTAGGGCTACACAATCTTATATCTGGTAATGCGGCTTGGACTTCTTTGGCCATACTTTCTATCCAGTCATATTTACTGAGTTATTACCATTAACAAATGATATACGCTGTGTTTTGTGGGTTTATCACGATTCTTATAATAAAAAAAAAATTAGACATTGGAAATGATGTACAATTTTTCTGACTGGAGAAAACAAGAGCAGAACGGTGCAGTCTCTGAGGGAATTCAGTCACTGAATGACTTGACTAAAGGCTTGAGGAAAATGTAATGTGTAATAAATATACACTGCACTGCTGACGTTGTTGGCAAGACATTTACTGCATACTTGTTTTTGCATAAATGTTTATTAGAGTTTTATTATCTGAGTTTTAATGGAACAGGTTTTCTGTTCTTTTTTTAGTAATAGCACATGCACTGTAGATGGCCTAGCTTGAGAATGGGGGGGTTGGGGGGGGGGTGTCTGGTATTCCTGTAAGGCTCTGACAGCATGTTTTTAAATACCAACAAAGGTTTATGTTTAGCAATGTGTGGTATTTAATTAGAAATGTTTTTAGTAGAATGCGCACTCACCCCCCACTCACACTAGCAGTAGTTAACGACGTTTTATTTTCAGTGCACGTGTACAGAGCTGCGATTTTAGCAACAAAGCGACACTTGAATTGAGATTTTTCTCAATTCTGTTCAAAGCCTGTATGATGCCGTAAAAAGTCAACTCTAAATGATTGGCTCAAATGATTCCTTGGATCGGTCTCATGGTGCGTGCGGTCCAAACATTTTTCAGTTCCCCTCTCACCACTTTACTGCCTACCTGCAGTTAGTTCTCATTTCCTATTTGACTCACGAAAATGGAAGAAAAACTTATAACTGTGGTTTCATCATATCCTGTCATATTCAACCTCACAATAAATGTCTGTAGAGACATTGTGAGGAAAAATTAAGCTTGGATGGAAGTAGCAGAGATCATTAGTGTCTCTGGTGAGTGTTGTTAAAGTTTTGGCTCATTGTGGATACGTAAGTAAACAGGTTTCATTTCAACAACTTATTAAGAAAATGTGTAAGACCTGCATTTTTTTTTTGTAGTGTGTTGGGGTCATTTAGATGCCACAAGACCGTGAATGTGTGTGTGGACGTTATAAAGAGTTTGATGGCTGTCACCCTGGCAGTAATTGGAGCTTGTTAAATGTTGGCGAGCACTGAATCTCTCACTCTCTCGTTCTCTCTCTGACTATCTCTTTCTCTCCTCCAGGAGTTTGCAGGTGAGGACACTACAGATTTGTTCCTTGAGGAACGTGAGGCATCTCTGCGCCAGGCCCAGGAGGAGAAGCACAAGCTGCAGATGTCTGTTCCTGGAATCCTCAACCCTCATGAGATCCCTGAGGAGATGTGTGACTGAACAGACACACTGTGTGTGTGGGTGTATGTGTGTGTGTCTCGTGCTGGCGCCTTAACGCATTTAAACACATTGCTAAAGACAGCAGTGTCCAGGCTGTCTGGTTTTGAGGCCACTGATTTGTGCGTGTGTGTGTAAGGGTTGAGTGAGTCTGAGAGTGTGTTCCTCCTCTACGGAGGCAATATCTGCACTTGGCTGTCTTTTGACCAAATCAATGCCAACCTGTAAAATGATCCAGTCACCCAGTGGCCCTTTTTACATAACCTGCGTTTTATATGGACACTCTTTTTTGTGTAATACCTCTACATAATTAACTCAAGTTTATGTTTGGTCAGTTAACCTCAACGCTGCATGGAGTTTTTCTCAAAGCTACACGTTTTAACTTGTTCTTGTTCTCTCGCTTTCTCTCTCCCTCTCTTCCTCCTCTGCTTACACATCATGTATTAGTTTATATATTATATATAAAATTGGGAGTGCAGGTTTTTTTGTTTTTGTCTTGCACACGCGTCCACATGCTAACGCGGTGATGAGGAATCTCAGATTTTGGCCGCTTAGGAGATTAATTCTATGCTTCTCATGCTAGACCGACTAAACAAAGGTTTTATAGAGCTAAAGGAAAATATAAAACAAAAGGCGTGTGGAGCTTTTTGGTTTAGTACAGTTCAAAAGTGGGTTTCTTTTAGTCGAACAAAGAAATACATTATTACCTCCTCAAAATAACAATTAATTGTAAACTGAATCCTACAGTTTAGTCAATTTGACTGTAGCAAACGATTACATTTATTGGACTGAGTTTAAAAATCAGATCTTTTTAAATCTGGGGAGCAGTTAGTGATCACTTCCTGTAAAGTGACCATGCTGTCCAAATCAGACTAAAAGGTTCAGACTTAACGTAAACGGTTACTGAACGAGTCCAAAACCGGATCGGATCGGGTCACTTGTCTAGACTTACCCTACAATTCCTCATCACTATGTGTATGTGTGTTTAAGTGAAAAAAGGAACAAGCTGTGAGGTTCTGCGCTGCTCGCAGCCTGCGGAAGAATGTTGAAATTCATGAATGAATCCGAAACAAAGCGATGAAGGTCTGTTGGACGCTGCTCGATCTCGGCAGCGCTAGCTTCCTGGTTAGACCTGGTTAGCATTCTCGCTGTCCAGTGGCTTTATATTATAATGGACGCATCATCACTATCGAATAGCAGCTTTATTACCATGGGAACACTTGGATGTTTCTTCCTGTTAGTGTTTTTTTTGATTGTGTGTGTGTGTGTGTGTGTGTGATTGTGTGCGCGCAGTTGTGTGTGGGTGTGCTGTCGCTTAGCCGACATCAGGTTTTTTTGTTTTCCTCAATGAGGATGGTGGCTCCTTTTGTGAGCTTTCATTAAATCGAAGTTTAAAAAAAACGAAAGTGGTTGAAATATTTATGGGTTTATTGTAGGCTGCGTCTTTATACCTGCTCTCATGTTAACTCATTCAGAGACAGTTATGGAGGTTTGTTTTTTTGTTTTGTACTAATTTACTTTGTTTACCATGCTGTAGTGCTTTAAGTCACTACGTAGAGCAAATAAAGAAATAAAAAAACACAGTTTACATTTCTTTTTATTTCTTCATTTTCCATTTTCACTATTATTTTTAAACTTCAGTATAAATAAAAATGCTGACATTCTGGGTAGGAAAAGAATGTTTCTGATTCAGGCCATAGTGGCGACATCCCCTTCTTTAAGTGTTAAGTTTGATGTGAATTTTTTTTTTTTTTTGTTTTGTTTTTTGAGTTGATTAAAGTCAAAAGAATTTTATAACCATGTTCTCTGGGCTTGTTTTTGTTCATAATGGTGCTGAGTTGCAGTCTTGGGACAGTGTTAGTGTGTACAAGAACATGGAACAAAAATCCATTGAAATTGTGTAGTCTGATGCTTTTTTAATGTGGGAACATTTACCTTAAACTCTATAAATAAATAAATAAGTAAACAGCAGTCTACAGAAACACCAAGGCAGGGTTGCCAGGTCTCAGCAAAATTGCCATCCCAACTAAAAGACTTAAAAGGAAGATGCAGTTTTCTTTTTCCTCAGGTTTCTCAGCCTTTGTTGTAGGAAACAAGTTCACTGTAGTGCACACACATTTCTGATTTACAATATCGCCTGGTACAGACATCATCCACTTCATAATCCCCCTGTCTTTCTCCCAATCTTTGCAATAGATCTTAAAATAGAAATGATTTTGTACTTCATAGGTACACTGCCTGCACTTACACGTTCCCTTTGATTGTGTAAGTGTATGATTATGGAAATTGATTAGATTTAATACCAGCTGTTTTCTTTAAAACTACATCTTGACCAAAACTAGTCCAATTTGGCCTTTAAAAAAATGACCCTGGCAACCGTGCCCCAGTGCTACCCCAGCCTGTGTAATACTGAAAGAAAATAAATGTACAGTGTGGGAACATCACATTTAAGCTCACTGCTTCAGTTATAGTTTGTTAATAGTTTTTTTTCTTTTTTTAAACTGGGTTTATGAAGATGCTGATACTTATGTTAATAAGTAGCATTACTTGATATCTAGTGAGCTAAGTGGTGGTGTTCCTACACTAATCAGCATTTTCTTTTCCATGTTACTTTTCCTTAGAAATTGTAGACTGAACTGAAGCTTTTGTGGCTCCTGCAAGTAGACAAGACTTTAATTTAGTTTAATCACCAGGAAAAACATTGAACAGCTTCCAGGTTGAGAACTGCTTGACTCCAATCCAGTCCTTCATGGTCACTGCTGCTGTCAGAATGGCTTCAGCTGCACATTGTAGGCCAGTGAGCTCGGTGGTAACCAGAATATGTGTATATGTAATGACTCAATAGACCTGTTTATGGAAGCCCCTTTAAAAAAAAAAAAAAAAAAAAAACAGGTCCAAACTGAAGACTAACCTAAGTCTGTCAAACCAGTTTAGGGATGAAGGTCATGAAATTATTTAGCTGTGATTAACTTTGAATCGATACAATATTTAAAAGGCATCCACTCACTCACTTTCAGTGACTGTTTTATCCTGTTCAGGGTTGTGGTGGATCCGGAGCCTATCCCAGGAACACTGGGCATGAGGTGGGCATGCACTCTGGATGGAACGCCAGTCAGCATGCACACACATTCACACCTGGGAGTAATTAAGCTTTGCCAGTCCACCTACTGGCATTTATTTTTGGAAGGTGAGAGGAAACAGAGAACCCAGAGGAAACTCATATGGACACAGAGAGAATCCTCACAGAAACTCCACACCGACAGTAACCTGAGCTCAGGATCGAAGTAGGGACCCTGGAGCTGTGAGGCAGCACTGCCACCATACCACCCAGTAGGCATCCAGTGTAATGAAAGTAAGATAAAAGTAATAAAATTAAGGTTTCTACATTACTGCATTCAGAACTACCTCAAGTTTTTTTTTTCTCCCCATGATCCCTAATGATCTGGTACTATGCCCATTGAGTAAAACAGCACTTAGGAATGGCATAATATAAAGAAAGTGTATTTCTTATTTTGGATTTGTAAATATTTCATACTAATGCAGTCCAAGCACCCTTGGTGCAGCTGATTTACTAACTTGAGTGGTTTATGGGCTTTCATTTACATTTGAGAAGCCACACACCTGCTCACACTTGTCACTGCTGTTTTGAGTATCCATTTCCATTGAGGTAACGTGAACACTGTTAACATCGTGCTGCTGGATTATCCACAGTATAAAAAAAACGAGCTGGACGTGAGGGCACAGGTGTCTCTGTTTCAGGAAGTTCACCATAAACAACTAGAAGCTTTCTAGAATTATTACTCACCCTAAGAGTTCTTGGAAAGTTTTTTAACTAGAATTTCCAGAATAGAAATGATTTCTTGATTTGCAGTAGAACTGGTGTCGGTTATCAGCCAGACAGGCCGAAGTCCATTTCCTGGGGGTTAATACATTTAAAAAGTGTGCTGAGGAGATGAAAACAATCTCAACAAGAGAAATACACACCAACACACACACAGCATCCACACACATATGAACTATTGGTTCATTTAAGTGCCTAGGAGCATTAAACATTTCTCATTAAAAAAGTCTTTTACATGATTTTACATTTTATTCCAGAAATTTCCACCAACAGAGCATGTTAGGTCAAATGTTGACATTATTTATTAGCTTACTAGTTTTGAGTTATTCAGATCTTAATAAGTTAAATCCATTCAATTCAAGTGACAACAAACAGAATAATAACTATAACAAGTCAATATTAAATGTAATATCTTTGATAATGGTGGGTTGTGATTACCATTAGTGTAACAAAATAAATAATTTGAGGGCTCCCCAGACCTCACCTTGAAACCTGCTGCATTAAATTGCTTCTTGTTAGAAAATAAGAATATCAAATATAACTAATAACTAATGCTAAAACTAAGGATTTAGCCAGCTAGCACTGAATCATTAAATGTTTTATATAAACAATGTAATAGCAATAAAATTAGAATGGCAACAATCTGGCTTCCTTTTTTGAGAATTCACATTTCATTCCCTTCTTTGGTCTGTAATGAGGCGCACATTATTGGTCACCACCTTTGCTTTGATGCTAAGCTTTAAAAGGTAATTTGTGCCAGAAAACTGCATGCATTCATCCAAGACAAAGTCCGAGGTGTTCTCAGGTTCCTGGTGTACATTATAGTTTCTGAGTTTAGGGATGAGTGAGCAAGTGAGCGGTGAATTGTCCTCTTCACCCAGGATTTTAGCCAGTAGTGATGACCTGCACTATTTTTGATCATAACTCATTTTTATTGAGCTTGTGTTGAAATGTGTGACAAAAATGTATGCAGCTGTGGAACAGTGCATTCCTCCTGACCCACTTTCACTCAGATGTGTTATTCAGATACCAGCCAATCAGCCAATAATCAGCCAATTAACCCTTGTGTACTACTTACTGTTTAGCAATGGACATGGCATTGTTCCGGACTATCTATCTTTTCTGATTTTATAGCAATACAACTGCAGAATTTATCTTTAAAATACTCACATATGCAACACACTTGGAAACAGGTTGTTATAGGAAAACAATCAATTATGGAGTGGTGTGATACAACCCAAAATGAAGTGGAGTTGCTGTTATTGCTCCAAAATTGATTCCTTATCTATAACAACATGTCCAAAAGTGTTTATTTCTTCTTAAACCACTTCTTATACCACAACCATTACAAATTTATACTTTTTATCTATTTATAGTTGCGTTTAATGCTGCAAAATTTCCTCAGATCATGTTAGTTCCTGTTGTCAATTATGTTATATCAGCCATAAACAGTCGTTCCCTCACCAGCATCTATTTTTTCTGTCTCTTGAAGTTAAGCCAAAAAACACAACTTATCACGTTACTGAGAAACCGGAAAGCGCAAAGTCCTGTTTCCTAACTGATAAAATGAGGGACTGCTACAAAGTGCTGACTCTGGAGACTCCTTCACTCCTTAAATGCTAAATAAACATCTACTTCACCAAACCAACAATTATACTTTTTTTTTTTTTTTGTTAAATAACATGTTATTTTAATCTAATTATTATTCATCTTAGATTATGTGGAGCATCCACTGTACAAGTCCTTGTGAATGAGCTGTTACTATAGAAACAATAAAGTATTAGAACAAGTACATTAATATAATCTTATGATTTGTCCTGCAGCCAGATCTACTGTCAAAGCTGCTGTTATCGAAAATGAATCAACACCTGACTAATGAGAACTGAGAATTTAACAGCACTATGGTACAACGTTCTTTCAAATATGAGAGGTTTTGCATAGCACACATGTTAATACATAAGTTTATATAATTTTTGTCTCCATTTGTCTGTAGTCAATGGTTCTGACCTGACCTCTATCATCATCACAGTGTGATTTGAAATGTTACGGTGATCCTGTTTAATGAAAAATGTGATACTTATTTAGTCTCTTCTAGTTATCTTCTAGTTATTTGTAGTCGAATAGTTATTTTTGATGACTACCCTTAGGTAACCACACTATACCCTAGGTGACTTGTTCCACCAGATAGAGGCCATACCACATGGAATGTTATTTAACCATTTAAAAAAAACAATATTTTAAAAAATCTGACAAAATATAAAAAGTTTTGGGTGTTTTTGGCAACTTGTATGGAAGGAATTGTCAGTTTTCGGTTAATTACCATTCCATCTTAAAAACTGCCACTGCCAAATGAATTTATGATTCATTAGCTTGTGAAGTGCATGATATAGCAAAAACACTGAGTGGTGACTGTTTAAATTTAATTATTTATGTATTACATAATTAAATTTAATACATAAATAATTATGTACTAAATATATAGTTAGATAGTGTTTATAATGTATAGCCACAGCAAGCCTGACAAACCTACATTTTTCACTAGCATATTTAGATTGATTAATTGAAGTCATTGGATCCCTTGGACCCCAATGGGTGTGAAAATTCCCCCTAGTTGCCCCCTCATGACAGCAGGGTAGAGTGACTGCATATATACCTGTAACAGGTAGAAGAATTTTTGTACTTTTATCACTGCGCCCTCATCCTTGTCCTTAAAACTTTTTTAATAACAAAGTTACAGCCATTAATCATTCATTCATTCATTCATTCATTCATTCATCTTCAGTAAGCACTTTATCCAGGTCAAGGTCTCAGGGGCTCTGGAAAACTCAGCCTGAGGCAGGAATACACCCCGGATGATTGTCCCGTAATCTCTACATAATTAGAAATACAACAATCTGGCAACACTGATTTCTACTTACTTGTGCTGCAGGAACACATTCATATCACCATCTGCTGGAGGTGGCGGATGTTGCTGTGTCTCTGAAATACATTTCAGCTGTGCAGTGTATTGACCTCCAGTTTTTATATAAGGTTTTAAACATAGTGATGGTAGGACGTAGACCTGTTTAAAAAAGGTAGATGATTGCTTATAGCATGTTCTGTATTAGGCTGGACTGTACACTGAAAAATACTAATGTATTTAGACTGTTTTACAACCCCACTTGTTTACTACCAGATATCTCAGATAAATAATGAAATATATCATTAAATAACACAGTAACAACATTTTCCTTTGAAAGCATGTAATAAAGCTGTATGTGTGCCAAGATAATTGTTAAAGCATCTTGTGTAGAGTTCAGGATTTGCATTAACCTCACTATGCATGCATAGATACACATAGAGGTGAGGAATGTGCACCATTTACCCAGAGACAGCTGGAGATGACAGCAACCTCACCTCTCTCTCTCTCTCTCTCTCTCTCTGTCTGTCTCTCTTCCTTCAGTTCCCTCTCTCCCTCTACCCCATTTATCCCTCTATAACTCTTACACTCATTAAACTACACTCTGCTTTCCCTTTCCTTAATCTCTCTCTCTTACTCTTGTCTTTCTACATAACTAGTACCTCTTTCTATCACTCACTCACCTTCCTCCTTCTCTTTTTCTCTCACTTTACCACTTTTCATTCTATATATCTCTATAACTCTTACAGTCATTGAACACCGCCCCCCTTTCCACTTCTCTATAACTCACTCATTACCAGTGACTGCTATACGAATCTTCGTTGTCCATCATTACAACAAATTCATGCAGCCCAGGAATCATGTTCATCTCCACTCATTTCTGTTCACCCACATTTTGTGATTTCACCTATAACTGCTTTCTCCTTGCTGCCTCGTAATGTTTGATTCATCTTCTTCTCCATAAGGGGGTCCAGGAAGCTGAAATGTCCCTGTCTGATGATGCACATTCTTCCCCTGAGCACGTTGTAAAAAAGACAATAAACGGGGAGAAACCATCAAGTCGCCTAAAGGGGGGATTCCAGTCGGACACTTAGGCAACTTACAGGCCCACCCAGCATATAGAAGACCTCCAGCACAGAGTATAGAATCAGGAAATAGATTAACAAACAAAACATGGACAAATCTCAGTGTTAGTGTAGGAATAATAAAAACATTTAATGGTATCACTGGGTAGGATTATAGGTAACCTATGATGTTAGTGGCTTTTTAATTAAAACCACATACTGCTATACTAGTAGTTTAAGTGATACATCAAAATAGATAGAGAAAAAATACAAGCTATTACTGAATAAAAAAGTGGGGAAATGTTCATATAAGGATTACACAAATATATCTAAATATGAATTAATAGCAGGATGCTCAATGGTACTGTGCTGTTTCTAGACAAAGCTCAGGTCTCTGAGACAGTTTTTTTAAACACTTCAGCACACAGTTATTATGCTATCCAAATACAATTACATAAAAAAGTGTCTTACAGTTTGTACTCCATGAAAAAAAAGGGTACTAAATTGTACCATTCTTTGTCACTGGGGTGGTAACTTCAAGCGTACATCTTTTGTATCTAGAAAGGTGCACCTTTATAGTGTACCTTTAAATCTTGACTCTAAAAGGTAATTACATTCCAGTTATGCACCTTAAATTGTTTTAAAAGTACACTATATCAGATGAAAGCTACATATTAAAAGTACAGATCATAAGGGAACAACTACAGAAACTACTATTGTTACATGATAGATAAGATA
Source organism: Pangasianodon gigas (assembly GCA_022758105.1). Taxonomy (NCBI): domain Eukaryota; kingdom Metazoa; phylum Chordata; class Actinopteri; order Siluriformes; family Pangasiidae; genus Pangasianodon; species Pangasianodon gigas. The sequence continues at coordinate 5,085,512 of CM040463.1, read as the reverse complement.
TATTTAAGAGCATAACAAAACAGTAAGGCAATTAGAAAATCTCAAATAATTATTTCTCAGTTTAGCAAATAATAAACAAGCTGGAACATGAACAAGATGGTCTACCATTTTTACCAGCTTGGACAGTGTTTTGACAACTGGTAGCTGGTTAGGATTTTTCAGCAGGAATGATCTGTATACGGCTAAAAATATGTGGACACCTGACCACCCTGACATCACAGAAATTCTAATGGTTTCCACTACAAATACCATTACAAACCATCAGCTAACCATTAAAACCATTACTATTACCATTATTGGTCCTTAACTGTATCCACTAGACAAAACATGCCACCAATAGAAGGCAACAAATTACCAGTAGAGACCCACAGGGACCATTACAGCTTCCATTAAAATCAATACAATTCCCATTATAACCATCAAAACTATTACAAATTCTATGAGGATTTCTATTGTTTTTTCAGCAGGGCATTACACCCATATGTGCGCATTCCAAAACCATGGACATTAACACGGAGTTAGTCCCCCTCTGCTGTTATAACAGCCTCTACTCTTCTGGGAAGCTTTCCACTAGATTTTGGAGCGTGGCTGTAGGGATTTGTGTTCATTTAGCCACAAGAGCATTAGTGAGATCAGGTACTGATGTTGGGTGAGGAGGTCTGGGGTGCAGTCGGTGTTCCAGTTCATCCCAAAGGTGTTCAGTGGGGTTGAGGTCAGGGCTCTGTGCAGGACACTCGAGTTCTTCCACTCCAACCTCAACACATCATGTCTTCATGGAGCTCGCTTTGTGCACAGGGGCATTGTCATGCTGGAACAGGTTTGGACCCCTTGGCTCCAGTGAAGAGAAGTTGTAATGCTAAAGCATACAAAGACATTCTATACAGTTGTGTGCTTCCAGTATGGAGAAGGAACACACATGGCTATGATGGTCAGGTGTGCACATACTTTTGGTCATAATGTATACATTTGACTTAAAATAGACGTTTTCCATCTACAGTTGTTGTTATGATTGTACTTGATGTACCCTTCACCTCCTACAGTATAGTATCCATAGAAACCTATGGTAGCATACTGTCTTTGCATACTCATTAGTATGGTAGTAAGTTTTGCTGTGTTCTGACGTAGCCATGGTGATACAGGTATAGTATGAGCGGGGTGTTTTGTCGTTTTTCTCCCTCTCTTTAGTAGTTATAACAGGTTTAAGCGTGTAAAGCGCTGAACTAATCTGACACACTGGGCTAATTAGTGTGCTAGCGTTAGCTAACTGAATCTGAGGACCGTTATTGGAGTCGCGCGCGCGCGCGCGGACTGTTTGGCGATGCGCGCTCGCGCCGTTGGGACGCTGCCGTCGGTGCTGTTGTTTGTCCGTTAGCTGTCAGGTGGAGTCGGAAAACTTTACAACTCCGTCCAAAAGAAGGATTGGTTTGAAACTGGTGAGTTTTCTGTCAAGAATGTCGGTTTAATACGCGTGAAAACGGCTAAAACGGCGGTGCGGAATTCTGTCCGACTTTGTGTGGAGAATAACTAGTGAGCTGCTATGGCTAGTTTGGATGAATCTGAAGTTGATGTCAAAGTCGTCGGTTTAAGGTATTTAAACTTTCCAGAAATATTAAAAGTGTGTTTTTTTAATTTAACGCACTTGTGTCTGAACGTATAGTCTATTTTATATTTGTATATAAGCTTTGTATGTTGTTCATTAGGTTATTATAGTACCATAGGAGAACGGAATACTATTTCGGCATTTTCCGGCATTCAGCAGATGTCACGGAAACACCCGATGTCTTACAGGGTGTAATAACTGACTGTTAGTAAAAACTAAATACACTCCCTGAAATAACTGTACCAAACTATACTTTTCCTTCCTGCTAAAGTGGTGCCATCAAGAGTACATCTTTTGTACCTTTAGTCTATCTTTTCTATGAGCTGTACCTTTAATTAGGTTTTAGAGTAAAGCTTTAAAGATACGTCAATGGTCCTTATGCTCCAATTGTGTACCTGAAATTGTTTTTAAAGGTAAAAGATACACAGTCAAGATACAAAAGAAAGGTATCCTTGATGGTACTGCCCCTGGAACAGAGAAAAGTACAGTTTGGTACCTATATTTCTGAGATTGTAGCAAACAAAGCACTTGTTAGTGCCTAAATAGACTGATAGGGTTTTTTCTTATTCTAAAATGAAATATTTTTTAATTTAATTGATTATTTAGCACTGTTTCCTCCAGGTACTCCGGTTTCCTCCCCAGTCCAAAGACATGCATTGTAGGTTGATTGGCATTTCCAAATTGTCTGTAGTGTGTGTGAATGGGGGTGTGAGTGTGTGTGTGTGTGTGATCGTGCCCTGCGATGGATTGGCACCTCATACAGGGTGTCCCGCACCTTGTGCCCCGAGTCCCCTGGGATAGGCTCCAGGCTCGACCCTCTGTAAGATAAGCAACTCTGTGTAAGATAAACAGTACCGAGAACGGATGGATGGATGGATATTGGTGCCAATATTACAAACACATGCTTGTAAGGAAGCAGCAATACAATAAATCCGTACACTCTCAGAAATAAAGGTACCAAACTATACTTTTTCTTCTCACTGTAGTGGTACCATGAAGAGTACAATCTGTTGTAAGTTTAGTACTTATCTTCCACCTGTCTTAATATACCGTTAAATATAATCTAGGGCACATAATCGGACATTAAAGACCATTGAAGTGCCTTTAAGCTTTACTCTAAAAGCTAATTAACAGTATACCTGATGTGCCTTCTAAAGTTACAGAAGATACTCTGTACTCTTGATGGTACCACGCTAGCTACAATGAAAAGTAGAGTTCAGTGCCTTTATTTCTGAGAGTGTACAGAGCATTTTTCTGGGACAGCGTGAGAAGTGAAATTACATTTTTAGATTTTTTGATATATAACATAAAATAATATGTTGTATTATCTGTGTATGTTCTGTTTAATATGTTTATTCCCTAGACTTGATTAATCATTCCTTAACTACTTGTTGTACTATTTGGTGATTGTCATAGTTCTTGGATTTAATCATAGATTCTGCCTCTTCTTTACATCCTTGACTTTCTAAGATAGGCTGAGTTTTTAAGGATCAGCGCATTCATCAGGACATGGGACCAGAAGACGTCCATCAGATGGAGCAAGCACGAAACTCCAAGAGCTTTAGGGTTGTTCTCTGCCTCTGTCCCCCAGAGCGCACAGAAATGCGAACAGGTTGTTTTTTCAATAGTTTATTTGCCAAAAGTTTGTTTAACACACAGGATTCATTCATTCATTCATTCATTCATTCGTTCATTCGTTTTTTTGTCTGTTCCAGTTATTCTCTAAACTGTTCATCATAGACTGATTAAAAAGTCCTATTAGTAAATATTTATATTGTGTCATAAAATATAAGACCTTATCATGTTCCAGTATGCAAACACAGATCATGGGACAGCAGTTTGCTAGAGGAAGGAGGTGGGCATGTATTAGTTTGGGAACATTTATAATTTGCATATTCATCGAATCTGGATTTTTTTTTTTTTTTGATGACGGTAAAAGTGTCCTTTGCGTTTTTGTTTTGTCATATTTTCACCACATTAAGTAATTTATCATTTCATGCCTTTAAAACAAGATCTGTGTAACATTACAAACCCCAGCCTGGTGTGATATTAGATCTGTTGTTGGGTTTGATTCCCCTAGCAGAGACGAGAGCCTCCATCAGAGTTATCGAAACGAACAGAGTGACTGTTGACACTGGCAGGGTGAGTGTTTCTCAGGCCAATGAAATCAGCTATTTCAATTAGATTACAGTCTTCTTTCTTTCTCTCTCAGACTCTCTTACAAACACAAGGTTAAACAGGGAATGAGTAGAAAAACAGAATGCAGAAGTGGAAAGTATGTTGTGTCATGGTTGGGGGGGGGGGGTCTGACGACTGAGTTTCTTTCTTTCTAATGCATGCGTTTGCCCTTTGTAGGGTCACCGGGCGCATATCCTGGATTTTGATGCTGTTTGGAATGAAGGGGCTTCGCCGAAAGACATCTATGAGTCAACGACAAAGGCATTTATCCTACTGCTGAGTCCCACGTTGCACAAGATCTACTACATAGCACTGACAGTATTCACCAACTCTATTAAATTAATTCATTGGTGATTTCCTGTATCTGACCTACTTGCCATCTCAGATTACACAGCTGTAGTGGTGCAACCCCAGGAAATAAAATATTAAGAAAAAGCTGAATATTCTCTCCAGGTTTCCTTTCATTCTCTCTTTCTGTCATCCTCCTCCATGCCCTCTTTTATTCTTATTCTCACTTTATGCTTTTCTGCTACTCATACTTTCTGACTTTCTCTCTCTCTCTCTCTCTCTCTCTCTCTCTCTCTGTATTTACCCCAGTCCTTGGTGGAGTATGTGATGAAGGGTTACAATGGATGTGTCATATTGTATGGACAATCCACCAGTGGAGAGACACACCCAGTTCAAGCTTGCACTGCCAGACAGAGGGGCATCATCAGCCGTGCTGCTGAGGACATCTTTAATTGTATCCATCTGTCAAAGCTCAGCTCCAAACTTTAATAACATTTACTTGTCTGAGTATAATTTGTGGTACAGGCATGAGGATGTAAAACTTGATTAGCTTCCCAAACATACTTTGACCTGTTTAGGCTTATGTTTTTTTTTAAATCAGGTTTATGTTTTTTATCAGAATACATGAGTCTGGAGATACTGTCCAAGAAACAAAATATATTCAGATATAACCATTTATGAGTAACATTGTACTGACTTTGGCCTTTCGGATTGTAAATGATTTGACAGCTGTATTGCCTGAACATCTGCAGTGGAGTGGAATCTGTTCTTTCTTTCAAGTAAATTAGAGCTGCAGTTTGTAATGTGTGAAAGTGTTCCTAGACCTCTAAGAACAGTATTGGAAATTCAAAGATACATATGGAAAACTGTGATTTGCATTATTGCCATACAATGAATGTGCTAATTTCTTCATTTCAGGCTACTGTTGACATTTTTCTGGTCCTGAAATGCTGGAACAGAGCTGCTCAGCAAAGCTCCCAAATGGCAACTCATGAGACTTTCAACAGTGATCATGAGGTCAATTTGGGTAAAGGGGAAGACTTGTCAGTGTTTTAATTGCAATTTGCCTGCAGGCAGCACAGGGCTCTGAAAATTACAAACTGCTCCTTTATCTTATTCCAGGCTTATAATTTATATGAATCTCCACATTTAGAATTCAGAAAGCCATCCTTAATCTGACCCTGTCAGCTCCAGAGGCTTCTTACTGCAGAGTCAGAGTGTCCTCTTATCACATCTCTAATGAGAAGATTTACGACCTGTTGGTGAGTAGATCCTGAAAGATGTTGCATCAGATTTTTTTTAAAGTATGCTTGAACGCAACCATTAACAAATAGCTAATGTCTCTTGTATGAGACTTTCAGAGACTTTATCCATACAAAAATAAATTCTGGGAGTGCTACTTATGAGCTCAGTTTGTGATTTCAGTAACTTCTCACCAGCCTGAATCTAGCACTGTCTAATGGTTAACTTGGTTAATATTAGTTATGAACAAAATTGTAAAAAATATTTTGACCACTTACTGCTAATGTAAAGTAAATGGTCTTAATGATACGTAAGTGCTTAATAATATGACAATACAAAATGGGACTCTGATACTCAAATTTTCATGTAAGGAACCACAGTTAACTATCCGGTTAGGTATGTGGTAACAATAACTTTGGAATAATTATATACAAAAATGTCAGCAAATGCAAGTAGACAATTCAGTTTACAGTTCTGATACTTCAAATGCCTGATATTGGTAAACACGTCTCTTCTAAGGACTCCAAATTTTAGTCAATCTGATGTTCACACTTACAAAGTCACATTTCGGTCAATGCGGTCTCTTTAATAATGGGTTTAAAGCTCATACCACATTAATGAATACTTCAATACTCTATGCTTCTCAAAATGAGGTCCAGAGACCCCCAAGCATCCATATTTTTTTGCATTTTGTTACAGTGATAAAAATCATAACCCACTATTATCAAAGTTTTATCTAAGGCTCCAGTAAATAGACTAATATTATTGTACACATTTAAATAATGTGCCTAATATTTGAATAGCTGGAGTATGTTTATAAAATAAATCTGTACTGAGGTGGTCCATTATTATTTTAACAGTTAAAGGGGTCCCTGGCTGTAAGTTAATTTGAAAACCCCTGTTTTATGGAAAGATTAAAGCAAACAAAACATCTAAGATGTTTGTATTATGCTGTGCCTTCATTTATTGTTAGCTGCATCAGATTAGCATTTTTCTGTTAAAAGCATTTTTCAATTTTCATTTTTGTTAGCATTTTTCTGTCCATGTCATTGTAAATTCTGAATGAGGAACACGAGATTAACCTCATAACAGCAGTTTTTAAAAAAGTATACAGGATAAACGCTGTAAACACCTAATCTTAGCTCCTCACTTTTAGGAGCCTCAGGTGAGTGAGGTGTGCCGTATCCATGACACAGAGGAAGTGGTGCTTCTGGAGGGGCTGAGAGAGCTGGAGGTCGGCTCTGCTCAGGAACTGATGGACGTGTACCACAGTGGGATTACCCACAGGAACACAGGTGAGAGAACCCTCTATACAGAGAGCCAGTTAGAGCTGAGAGGAAGCAGCTCGTTACGGGGATAACAGATCATTAATTCTGTTTCTGATGATACTAAGAAGAGAGACAAGTACAAATGTACTAATTTTTTAAAAGAACTTTTAATGTTGGTGCAACTGTTATAGAGTTGTATACCTCATGTCCATAAGGAAAGAACACACACTTTGTGTTTTTTGTCCAGGTGTCTCTAAAGGAGATTTTGCCAGCAAGTCTCACATGGTGTTAAACATTATGGTGATAAACATGAGAAGCAAGTCTGATAAAGGTAAGCTGAAACACACTGATTGTGTAGACAATTATCTAGGTGTTATAAAAGGTTTTAGAAAGTCATTACCTTGTGACTAGATCTGAAAATTCCATGGCAAATTCAACACTAATTATGTTGAGGACCTGGAAAACATTTTAAGAACTAACTGTTTAAGAGGATTAATTTTACCCTCTAGCATTTTACCAAAAAATACTTTTGACATGGTTGCCAGACTGGGCTAGATAAAAAAAAAAGTCTGCAGCTGCCAATATCTTGTTTTATAGCCAGTAATCTGAATTAAAAACCTAATAAATTTCTGCCAAATGGCAAAGTGTAAGTGCAGAAAGTGTATCTCTGATGTGCAGAACCATTTCCATTGTATAAGATACTGCATATTGCAAAGATATGGGGGAACGAAAAGTGGATTATGGATTGGATAATGTCTGTACATCAGAAATACTTGTTTCCCATGAAAAATGCTGTGGAAAAGAAGAAACGTCAAGTTTCAAAACGTCTCAAGTGTGATAGTTTGAGGATATGCGGTTATCTAGATCTATTGCAAGGCAGAATTAAGAAAATAGAGTGTTTCTAGAGTATTTTTGAAATTATATGTGTATATGTAGTAATATAGCTTTGACTGACTAGCATCCAATCCAGGGTGTATTCCTGCCTTGCTCTCATCCTTGGATGCTCCACCAAGACCCTGGGCAGGATAAAGAAGTTCAGTGAATCTACGATCCTTCACTGGCTTCCTGTAGCTGCACGCATCAGATTTAAAAAACTGATGCTTGCTTACAAAGCCAAAAACAGACCAGCACCCACTTATCTCAAAGCACTGCTTCCGATCCTCTAGCACTGCTCGACTGGTCCCACCATCTCTCAGGGTACAAGGAAGGCATGCATCGAGACTCTTCTCTGTTCTGGCACCTAGGTGGTGGAATGAACTTCCCCTAGATGTCTGAACAGCTGAATCACTGGCAGTCTTCAAACGATGTCTAAAGACTTACCTCTTCCTAAAGTACTTAAATTAGCACTTTATTTAAAAAACTTTGACTTCAAAGCATTTCTGTAGGCTGCTCTGGATAAGGGCTTCTGCAAATGCCATAAATGTAAATGTAAATTAATCAATGAATGATTTTTATATGAACAATTTACTATTATTAGAAGTCTAGAAACATTACAAGCTGCATATTTATAGTATGGTTTTACCAAATCTGCACTGAAGTGTTGTATATATCATGCACTGTACTGAATATGGAACTCAAAGTTTAATAAAGGTTAGTATAACCATAGTATAACTATATGAAGATTTTGTTTTTAACTCTAACCAGCATTCTGTCCTTAGAATGACTTTAGCCAAGAATACCATTCATTACATTCTTTACTTTCGCAAAAACAATCTCACCACATCCATCAAACAATTACACAACCCAAGCCTCCCCTAGGAGCATCAGCAAACACACTGGAGTGCAGCCCCTACTAATGTGTGTGTATGTGTGTGTGTGTGTGTGTGTGTGTGTGTGTGTGTATATGTGTGTATGTGTTATTGTAGGGAGATATGAGCAAACCTGTAACCTCCACCTCCTGCTGTTTATGATTTCACTGCACTGTTCTTTGCACTGTACTCTCTGTAAGATGGACTGACTGGATTCATTGTTTAAAAAGTTTTAAAAAGTTGTTAAATTTTTTTTGCATAGTTTGTTAGTATGATCAACTTACATTTGTGTGTGTGTGTGTGTGTGTTTGACATTCACAGGAGTTTTGACAGCCAGCAAACTTACTCTGGTAAGATGGCAGCGTCATATTAGACAGAATACTGTCTTGACCACCAGTTCTTAATTAAATACAGTATATTGTGTGTCAGTATATTTTGTGTGTGTGTGTGTGTGTATGTGTTAACTATTCATTATCTGTAGTCATTGTGCTTCTCTCTGATTTCCTAGGTGGATCTCGCAAGTTCAGGCAAAGTAGGAGTGATAACACACACAGAATTCTTTTGCTTTCTCTTTACACGCGCACACACACACACACACACACACACACACACACATGTATGCTTCATTTTTTCCTTATATATTACTCATACACATTTGCATGTCCATAGAGCTACTCTAAATGTTTAAATTAATGCTAATAACACTGAGGATAATTTTTTTTTTTTTTTTTTTAGAATTTTTGTAGGATTAAAAGAATAAGATTAAAACCAGATCCAAGCCAACTGGGTTTGGCTTGAAACCATATACTAGTCTACTGTATTTGTAGCATATGTGTGATTTCCATCAACACCCGTTCTGAGAAAAGAACAGAAAAATTCTTTATTCAAAACTCACTAATAATGGATTTCTAAGCGGTCTAAGCTATTGGGGCAGCTAATGAAAAAATTTTCATAAATAATTTTCATCAGTAGTATTTGTAAGAATCGTGGGTGTCGGTGAGCACATGTATGAGGAAGAGGGTAGCATGAGCAGCAGTTTGAGAAGATGCAGCTGGCTAGCTTCATGTGTCTCCAAGGAGCATGTGTTAGCCTTTACCTTTCCCAGTTGGTAGCAGTTGTGTGATAGGGGAGAGCTGGCTGGTGGGTGGGAATTGGCCCAGAACAATTTAGGGAGAAATGGGTGGGGGGGACCTTTGGGAACATCGTAGGTAACTGGACTCCTAAGACTCTTATTGTTAGTGTATAAATTTTGAATTTGTATTATAATTTTAAACTTTATACCCATAGCCTTTCATTACAAGTACGTTTCCAGTATACAGGTTTTCTGTTCTTTATTCAGTAATTTCTTATTTGTGGTAATTGTCTATATGATAAAGATGCAGTGAATACAGATCAGATAGGAAATCATGGAGTATTTCTTTAAAAACTGTCTTGCCAATATTTTTTAAGCATACTTATCTCTGTGTAATTTTTTTCTTCGCTGTCTTCTTTTCTTTCCCTCTCTCTGCACATCTGTGTATCTGTGTAAGTCTGCATATAACAGTTCTGCAGTTCTGGATATGAGAAGAAATTTCCATGTGGCTCAAGAAAACCTTCAGGAGGCCAAAACAATTAAACGATCCCTTACAATCTTCAGAAATGTGAGTATGTTTTCAGAAATGTACACACTACAAAAACACATGTAGTTTTGTGTCTTTTTCAGCACGGTGGACTGTTAAAGACATCACTGTTTATAGGAGGCAACGGATAGCTGTGTCTGTGTGTTTCTAGCTAAAGATCTCTCTTCCTTCTTTATTTTACATGCTTGTATTTTAATCACATCTATGTTCTAACCTCATTATCATCAAGTAGGATTTTTTTTTACCTCCACCAAATCCTGTTTTTATGTACATGATGGTGTATAAAGGGTTAAATGTGTTTCTGTTATGGTTGAGAAATTGAGTGGGGGTAGGCCAGAGTCAGGGTCACATTCAACGAAATGAGCAAAAGTTCAGGAGGATATTAGAAATGAACCCTGTTGCTATGGTTACTGCAGATAAAGCGGAGGCCCCTTTCCCTCAATAGTTTTGGATGGATTTTGAAAAACAAAGACTGTGTGATAACAAGTTGAAGGGAGGACGAGGTCATATTCAGTGTTTTGTGCAATGCTTTAACAGAGCCAAAAGACCTGATTTAACTCCCTGAAATTAATTATCCAGTTAATTCAGAGCAAGGAAAACACTAACGCATGCAGAATATTAGTTTGGTTCTTTACTGAGTACGTGAGATAGAGTGTATATAAAAAGACTACACGCCTCTGTTAAAATTGCAACTTTCTGTGATGTAAAAAATAAAAACAAATCATGTTTATTAATGTGATATAGCAACCAACAAAATTCAAGTAAAAAATAGAAGTTTTAAATAGAATTTAGGGGAAAAATGAAAAAACAATAACCTGGCTGTATAAGTGTGCACACCCCTTAACTAGTACTTTGTTAAAGTACCTTTTGTGTGTAATACACCACTCAGTCTTTGTGGGTAAGAGTGTACTAACTTACTGTAGCACATCCTGATTTGGCTATATTATTCCACTCTTCTTTGCAAAAATGCTCCAGATCTATCAAATTGCGAGGGGCTCTCCTGTTGAAGAGAAGCATAACATGATGCTGCCACCACCATGCTTCACTGTGTATGGTGTTCTTTTATATCCGCCGTAAATGTTATCACAGTTATGTGTTTTTAAAGAGTTTCCCAAGCCCTGATACAAAGGTGGCAGTCTATAATGGGTCCTTTTTTTCTTATTGTTAGAACATCCAAGGCACAGATGCTAGCAAAAGAGCATTAAGGGTATTTTCTCACTGTTCATTAAAAACAAACCTTAGCCCGTATTGGAACCAGCAGAACTTCTAGTTCTAGTTCAGGTTTTCATTAATGTGAAAAGCGACTGGATTGATTATAGTTGTGACAGTAAAAGTGACCAGGTCATTAAAATCACACTTTGTCCTCAGTGTCTAACAAGGAGAAAATACTCTGAATGAGGAAGACTCTGAAGATTGCTGAAGATCCAGAAGAAAAAATTTTTTTAAGTATTGGCTGTTTGTCTGTGTATATGGTATCACATGTCTTGCAACACTAAAAGCATAACCAGCAGGTTCTCAAATCCTGGTCCTGGAGTACTCCTTGTTCTGCACATTTTAGTGTTTTCTCTGCTGTTCAACTCAAGAAGGGATGTTAATTAGCTGATTAGTTAAATCAGGTGTGTTGGGAGCAGGGAAAACACTAAGATATGCAGCACAGGGGGGTTCTCCAGAACCAGGATTGGGAACCTGTGGTGTAACCAACCAGCCACAACCAGCGTTACTATATCCTGTCTTCTATAGTGCCATTAGGTCCTGTTGGTTCCAGTCTTGAGCATATACCAAAACTCATACAACCAGAACTCAGAATCCTCAGTACTCAGGAAAAAAAAAAAACCTAGGTTTGTTCTGGTGCAAAATTTTATGTAGTGCAATGGAAAAAACCCAATATGGGTTCTGTATGGAGTTCTTTTTTTTTAAATTTGTTTTTACAATCCCACAACATGTACCTGAACCTTTGTGTTTTTATTGTAACTGTAGTGGTTACTATAGTGTCATTAAGTATTATGTAATGGGTAAAATTTTGTCTAATTGCAGGTGATATTTTCTCTGAGCAACACAGGTGCTCAACACATTCCATACAGAGAGTCCAAACTCACTCGTGTTCTGAGAGACTGGTGAGAGTCATTCATCATTATCATTATCAGTCACCACTTTTGCTCTATCAGTGGTTTTTACTTTTGCATGAGAGCCATGATTTCATACAGTAATTCAGGTGAATGTAGAATTTCACCTAGACTACTCGCAATTAGGAGCCGTGTATGATTTCATTTTTGCACCCATACGCTATAAGACAGCACTACCTCGACTCTGCGGTCAGTGTGCTAGATTATCCTTAATAAAAATACAATCAGAAGGAAATTTAATTGAAAAGGATCTTTGATTGAAGTATTCTGGATCAGTCATATGTCCAGGAATTAATTTTTATGAAGCTGGTGAGTTAGAAAGAGCTGAGAACATAGAAGTTGTGTGCAAAAGAGAGAGTGGTAGGTTGTAGAGCTCATTACAGTTGAGTTTAAGCAGGTGGTTAGAGACAGAGTTTGGCTGTAAATAATTTAAATTTACAAAAAACAAATTAAACAGTTAATTTATTATTTATTTGGTCCTTCTGTATTGCAACCATTTGTTACTGAAAAGGCAGTGTGTGTGCACGCGTGTGTGAGTTCACGCAATTACAAATGTGCTAAATTAATGAAATAGATGCCAGCCTGTGGTTATCACTTCAATAACACCAACAAGACATTAGCTTGAGTCATACCCAAGCCTCAAGCGACCTTCCTGATTTCATCATTTTCCTCTGCTCACTGTTTTTTTTGGGTGCTGCCTATTTTGTCACTGTTTTTGACCCCCAACTATTATATGTTGCCACAGTTCCCCTAGGCCATAAGGTGAGAATAGATGAACCATTTTCAAATCACAATTTGGTTGTGTGATAACCAGGTGGAAGTAACGTCAAGCTGAAGGAAATTTGCAAATTTGCATTCAGTAAAATAGGGAATTTACTCACCAGTGCTGGTTATGTATGAGCATTTTTTTAAGCTTGGATCATTACTCACATCACACTGCTAGCTATTTGTTTGAGGAAGAGGAGGCTACAATCTCTTCTGCATTCACATTTAAGGCATTGATCCACTTATCCAGTGTAACCTACATTTATGCTCAAGGGCCCAGCAGTGGCAGCTTGGCAGTACTAGGACTTGAACTTCTGACCTCTTGAACAGACAGCCAATGTCTTAACCACTGAGCTACCACTGAGCTACCACTGCCCTCTTCTTTTCATGATACACTTCCCTGATACACTTCCACAGTGACAAGTGTTGCCTAATTAATGCCTGAATACATTAATGCATGCTTCATGATTGTAATGTATATTTATTTGCTTATCTACAACTAATAAGGGATATTTCTACTGTGATGTACTACTAGGCATGAATCTTTTGTGTTGTATGAAGCTGTATCTTAGTTGTCTGTCTTTGCGTTTGGAACAGTCTTGGAGGAAACTGTCGGACGTGTCTTATGGTCACTGTGCCAACCCAGTCGTCCTCTGTCACAGAGACTATGAGCTGCCTGCAGTTTGCTGCCCAGGCTTTGAATGTGCCTTCACGGTCCATACACACCTCCCAGATCCGCTACACACCTGCACAGGTACACGCATACACCTGTGTCTTAATGGCCAGTACATACACAACATTGAAAGAATAATATTCCTTTTTTTATATGTGTTATTTTTTAAATTATGAATACATTGTATCTTGTATCTTTATTATACATGCTCAGAAAAAACAGAACTTTTCAGGATACAGGAGGTGATGACATGTATTTAGGGTCTAGAGGATGAAGTATATCATTAAAACTCACGTGACCCTACCTGTACAGTACACTTTCCCTGCAAGTGTAACACTCAGAAGTGCAGGGACTTGATTAAACTGAATTATATTTGTCTGTTTAGGTGCAAAACATGTGGACAGCAGAAAAGAACAGCCTTCTTCTGACCAGAACACAGATCCTCCCACCGGTCAGTGCTGATCGAAGAGTAAGTGTTGATGCTTAATCAGATTTTCACATTCACTCCTGCTCAGTGCATCTTTATAGGGAGAGGGGGAGGTGAGTCTGAGCTAGCACTTTTCCTCTGAAATGTCTCCAAAGCAGTGGTGTAGTCTTTGTGTCCTGAAGATGGACTTAAGTTTGACTTGCTTCATGATTTTGATTGCTTAATGATGTGCTACAGCCTACTCCAATCCATTAAAGTATCCAGAGTCCGCTCATACTTCTCACCCCTCCCTTCCACGTGCAGGACTCTTAACATCAAACTGTATTTTAACAGGATGCAGGCATTTACATATAGCATGACAGTCCTATTACACAGGATGTGTCTATTACTATTCCTCCTAATGATGAATGGCATGAATTATTTAATGGAATTTATATTTGTGTCATAAATTACCCTCCTCAGTGCAAGTCGCAGTTCCCAGTGCAAAGAGCTTGTGTTTGTTATGGCCATGTGCTTTTGTTTTGGTTCCAGTCCTGTTCCTTACCCCTGCCTTATCAGTGGTTTGTTTTTCTAATGTGTGCAACTGTTCTATGTTCAGCCCGTAATTAGTTTGGTTATTAAATCCCAGTTGTCTCTACTCCTCTTTGAGAAGGCTTGCAGAGTGTAGTGTGTAGTGCAGTTCTAAGCAGTTTCTTTGTGTAACGTTTCCGACTCTTGCTTGTATTATAATTTCTGACTGTTTTATCCTTCTGTGATTTGATACTCCTTTCTGCTAAGGTATTAGCTTCAGTTAACATGTGATCTTTAGGAATTGTACTAGGTCTCCATCATGGAGTCAGTTTTCTCAGGATGCCACTTTCATTCACACTTAAATCCTTCTTGAGTAATTAACATTGAGTTCCTGCATAAAAAAGGGGCTTCTGAGACAGCTTAGGGACTTGGGGTTGTTTTAGCCTCAATTTGGACTTGAGAGATGCAGACTTGGACCTCACTTGGACTTTAATAACTTGACTTGGTACGTACAGAAAGTACAGACATCTCGGTTTTAGCTCTAAACATGCTACTTAAAAGACTTTCCTTAGAAGAACTCTATCACAAACTTCCTCAACTCTAACTAATGCTTGCATGCAGAGTGGCTTTAATAAAAACACAGGAAGTTTATGAGGGTTATTTTTAATGCAGCTGTCAATGTCATTTGAATTGTTTTCTCTCATGTAGGCAGTTCCCAAAATAGCACTCTTTCATCTCATCTCGCTCAAAATCGAAAAGCATCACAGGATGACTCACAAGGACAAAAAAAAAAAATCATTTCATAACCTGTGTATTAAATCACGGTCAGGAGAAGGGCATATTTTTCCGACTAATGAAGTCAGATTAAGAACAAAAACATCTACCAGTAAGCAAACTAAAGCAGAAGGATATGATGGGAAACATTTGTAGGTAGGTAGACTGGTGCCATACAGAAAAAAGCACAAACATAAATGTAATATATTGCACATATTTTACAATATATTGTATTTATATTTCAAAATATATTGAATATATTACACTATAATTCATTTATATATGAGTACAAAGAGATCCAGCAACAACCCATTACCTAAAGATTATTACTCCTCATTTTCCAATTCAAAAGGTAACTACATATATTATACTGGCATTAGTAGTAACTATAATTGTATAACATGGGGTTCAGGGATTGCGTAGTTAAGGTTAGGAGTATGTATAGGGGCAAGTCTACACACTTTTTAATGTCTGTTCTGCCTAATAGAGAGTCTGGTACTTATGCAACCGCAAGCCATAAAACATAACATAATTAAAAATAACAACAGAATTTCAGCGATTTAATTTTCTGCTTGTCCTTTTCTGTCTGGTCAAGTCTCAGGCCTCCTTGCCGTCTATTGTGAGCAGTGCAGGACCTCTCACTCACCTCAAATCCAAACGCAGCCTGGAGGTTTCAGAGAGCCGCTCCTTCTTGCCACACCTAGACAAACCCAGACCACCGGAACCAAGCGGCTATCACAGCTGTGGCGCTCGGATTACAGAGGAAAAGAATGGCGCAGTGGATGGTAATTAAGCATAAAGCATACACTCACCATCCACTTTAATAGGAACACGTGTACACCTGCTCATTTATGCAGTTGTCCAATCAGTTAATCATGTGGCAGCAGCACAGTGCATAAACTCATGCAGATACAGGCCAATGTTCACATCACACATCAGAATGGGGAAAAAGTGTGACCTCTGTGACTTTAACCATGGCCTGGTTTTTGGTGCCAAATGGGCTGGTTTGAGTATTTCAGAAACTGCTGATCTCCTGGGATTTTTACACACAGCAGTCTCTAGAGTTACACAGAATGGTGCGAAAAACAAAAAACATCATGTGAGTGGAGGGTCTGCAGGCTGTATAACCAGCCTGTTTTTTCCCCATTCTGATGTTTGATGTGAACATTAACTGAAGCTCTTGTCCTGTATCTGCATGAGTTTGCATTGTTGATATCTGCATGATATCATGCATTGTGTTGCTGCCACATGATTGGCTGATTAGATAACTGCATAAATGAGCAGGTGTACAGATATTCCTATTAAAGCGGACTGTGAGTGTAGATTGCAACATTAACATCAACACTGGTGATTTTATTTCTACCAACAGAAATAGCAAAAGACTGAAGAGCTTGTCTCCAATCAAATTAGCAAGACACTGAGATCACACCAATAAGGTGCTTGCATGTGCATCAAAATACAGACCTAATTTTAATTGGGATTCACTGAGCCAAAATACATCTAAATATAATTATAGATATAAATATAAGCTTAAATTGTGCTGGCTCAATTTCTTTCTCACTTCTCTAGGTGATAGATTTTGAGTTTAATGGTTTTAGAGATTGTAGAAATGAGATGTGATATTGATAAGGCCGCTGTAGGGTTTATTTATTTTATTCAGAAAAAAAGCACCAAGACATGGTTTTGTCCTGATTTGCATCATCAATTTCTGTCACCAAAATTTACTGCCAGAGCAAATTGCAACCCACTGATTCCAGCATGCATAAATAAGTAATAATGTGTGGGTCAGTGGAAGGCTCTGTTTAGCATTTTCCCCTTAAGGGTATTACATATTTTATTATAATCACTCCTTAGTGTTCTTTGTCTCTTGCAGTGTGTGTCGTGAAAAGTGCCATCCCACCCTCCCGATGCCTCTCTGGGTCTGCTTTTGTGGAGCCCCTACACCGTCATTCTGTTGAGAAACCTTCATCCTTACTCAGCTCCTCGTCTATCCCTCCACTACTCCCTGAGTGCTCCAACTGCAAACAGGAACGAAAGATCAGGGAGGAGTACGACAAATTTATCATTCAGGTGAAGAGAGATAGAGACAGTCTGAGCCAGAGAGTGACAGAGCTGGAGAAAGAGCTGAAAAACAGAGTAGGAGAGCAGAGAGAGAACGGAAGAGTGGACAAAGACAAGCGAAGAGTAGAGAGAGACATTGAAAGACAGGAGACAGCAACTGGAAGGAATGAAACAGAGAATGAAAAAAAGAGTGAAGGTGACCTGAGACAGATCAGTAGAGAGGGAAATGAAAGAGAAATTGGAAATAACAAGATTGAAAAAAAGAGGAATGATAACAGAAGACAGCACAGAGAAACAGAACAGAAGGAGGGAGAAAGAGAAGAAGAAAGAGAGAGAAGAGAGGAAAGAGAGGGAGAAAAAGAGAATGACTCGACTGGAAAGGAATCTATCAGCACCTCACATGGAGTAACAGAGGCGCCAAAAAACAATGAGGTAAACAGCCAGGAGTTCATCCAGCTAAAGGAACTCATGTTTTATCAGCTTTGTCCATCCAAACTTATCCATTAGGATTGTCTCTCTTTTCTTTTTCCATGTCAGGATCATCACGCTCTCTCTCTGTGTACAGTCACGTTTATTAAGATGAGTTTTTTCTGCCCATAATGTGTATTCATAAGAATGAGACTTGCTCTTGCCATGCAAACAGGGACGTATTCAGAGCTGAGTCATGTGCATGTAGTCAGGCGTTAGTACCAAAATTGCGCACAACGGTATTCAGACCTCAGATGTAATGCCTCTGGCTTGCTCATTAAAATCTAAATATAAATCTACATCTGGGTTTCTGTAAAGATGCTTTGTGACTATGTCTGTTGTTAAAAGTGTTATAAAATAAAAAAAAATTCATCAAATAGAATTGAATTGAATTAGAGATTTAAGCGCTACTCAGACAGTTGTGCAGGATGGACAGAGGCGTGTCTCAGTTGTGCATGATTCTGCCTTCGGCCTATTTTTCTAACCTAAGCGGGGTATAGGAGGCGTAACAGCCTCAGAAGCACTTTGCTTGCAGGTTTATGAAGGACATTTGTCCGTAACATCCTGTATCTCTGGACAATTTGTGTATTAAGCTTAATTTTTATTATAACCACTATCTTTAATGAAATACACCACAGTTTACTTCCTGGATTCTATATGTAAGTACACTGTGTGTATAATAGTTTATGATAGTGTGATGCTGGTGTATTATTATAAAACCTTGGTTGACCCATGCTAAGTTAAATGTCTGGTATAGTTTTTTTCTGTTTTCCTTTTTCTTGCCCATGTTCTGGTATAAAGGAGGAGCCTCTGAGAGTGGTGCTGAGTGTATGTTTTCATCAGAAAGAAAAAGCTCTCGCACACAAACTGCAAAGTGAGAGAGAGTGCTTTACCCAGAATGCATTAGTCCAAGCAAAGCTGAAGGGAAACAGGAACATTACCAACAGCCAAGATTTATGAGAATTATTTACAGACTGACCTCAGTTTAATAATTGAGTTTTAGACTGTAATGTTTGATTTTGTGTAATTTTGTGTTTCCTTTGTAAGATTTTAGTATGTATAAACTGATGCGAGTTCAGTAATGCTCTCGTGTTTTAGGAGACAGGGAACTTAGTGCAGTGTGCTGTTTACAGGCTGAATTTAGTAATGCTGAGCATTTTAATGGACGGTTAATTTTTATAAACTGATTTGAATTCAGTAACACTGCTATTTTCGGACACTTCAATGATTATAGACTTATCTGAGTTCAAGATTGCGGTGTTGTTTTAGGAGAGACTACTGTCTGAGCTGCACAGTGTCAGAAAGGAGTATGAAGGACTTAGGAAGAGTGCGGCTCTGTCCATCACACAGCTCCACAAAGAAAAGGTTTTACCACTCCACTGATTAATTTACTGCTTTAACAAGCACACACTCTGTGTGTTACTGTCGTACAGTTAAATTCAGACAGAAGCCATTACTGCTGTTATTGTTCTGTGTTGCAGGCTGAGCTGCTCTCTCACATAGATGACACCAAAAGCTGCTATGAAAAAGTATGTAAATTAATGCACATTTTAAATTGGCTGTGTATGCATTTTTGATTTTGTCTTTTTTTTTTAAAGTGTGTTTTCACACAAAGTATGTGTTTGTGTGTGGTTCTGTATGCATGTGCTGCCTCCTGCAGGTTTGTTTAGAGAATGCAGATCTAAAAGCAAGACTTGAGGCCCTCTTGAAAGAAGCCAACTCCAGACCATGCTCTGGTTGCAATGGCAACACAGACACACACAGCTCACACACACATACAAATGCATGCAACTCACACATGGACACACGCTCGTCACACACACACACGGTCACCACTAACACGGAAATGCTTGTTGTGTCACACAGTGTTTGTCAACAGTGCACCAGTGATCTTCCTCAAGGTGAGGGGCACACACACACAGACACACACTCCTCACACACACACTGATGACAAAGGTTATTATAATGATGATGAAGATGATGGTGAAGGTTATGATGATGATGATGGTGAAGAAGGTTATTATGATGATGATGAAAATAATGAAAATAATTATAATGTCAGTGAGGTGTGGAGCGTACAGACATACACTAAAAAGGAAGACTGGAGACTTCCAGACACTTCCGCTAACACATACACACACACACACACACACACTCTCTGACCCCAATGGGGTACCAGCAGGTCTTTCCTAATTAGGTTGTAGATAAGACCAGATTTGAGAAGGAACTTCATGCTTGTGCTGGGCACAATTTAGACTGGTCTTAGCTCAGACTATGCATTCAACCAGTGAGTGATCCTTATCTAGAGTACCTATTTATAGTGATATTATTGTTTATCTCTTTCAAAAGGATTGCTTATAACCCATGGTAGCGTGGTAACCAATGAAATGATCTATAATTTGGTGTTATACCTGCTCTCAGCTAGGGGCAAATTTTAAGACAGATCTTAGTAAAAATGACCAGTTGGGCCACTGGTTTTCAGTTTACGCACTTGCCTTCAGACCCAGTATAAACTCCGGTGCAACCAGACCCTGGTGTTTGTTAAACCCATAAATTCCCAGGATGCGTCACTGAATCCCATAGGAATGAGAAGTAGCAAAGTACAGTTACTACTTACATTTACAATTAGTACAACACTACATCACTACCTTTCTCTATAGTCATATATTTGTAAAGTCAAAAAGTAAGTTTTAAGCATCAGAGAGCTTCAAGGAGTTGATCTAAACAAATATAGACATTAACACATGTGACGGTGAGAATGAGACCTAATACTCACCACTGCTATCTATCTGTTGCTATGTATGCTATGCATTTATCAAGGCAGTTTGTATTTTTATTTGGCTTTTTATTTGTCATGCTAGCTGTTTGCTCTGTATTTGTCATTTGATATTAGGAATTAGGAGGAATAAATAAATCTGTTGTTAATAATTCATTATAGTTTGTTTATTCTAAGAAGTGATTATGGCCTTATGTAACTTTTACATAGTGATAAAATGAACATGTTACAACAGTAAATTACGTTAGTAAATGTATATAGTTCTATTTTTTAGTTTTAAAATGTATATTTTTTATATGTTATACCAGATTATACTATATATTATATGAAATTATGACCTTTTAATTGACGCTGGCTCTTTTTTTCTTTCCTTAAAGATAAAGGGAGTAAGTGTTGCTTTAGCTCATGTTCTGGCTTCCCTGAATCAACGGAACCATCTGAGCCAACTTCACATACCTGCCATTGTGAACGAACACTACACAAACCCAACCTCTACAAACAACTGTGGGTATAACCTACTCATTCACACACCCTCACGCACACACACACACATTCAAGAATGTACAGACATGAACAGATCATTAATGATTAATGAACAGATCATTAATCATGTGAGTTTAAAATCACTGAATAAGACAGAAATATTGCTCACACACCTAAAATCGAAACACATTTTGAAGGGCCTTTATATCACATTCATAAGCACTGCATAAATCATATAAAATAAAGTAATGCTGGATGATTAATGAAGTCAAAGCTTGTGAAGTGACAGAAGTTATATGTTTCTTTACATGAAAGAAAGAAGGAGGGAAAAAAAACCTCAGTTATCATCACATATGGGTTGATAGTTCAGTGTTATTATTGTGATATTTTTATGCTTATCTTGCAAATTATTTAGTTCATTTTTACTAAAACACCTTACATAGTGTTTCAAAACAGTGTTGTAATGGCAAATTTGATTAACACATTAGTTTGACGGCATTAAAAATCCATTGTCCTGGCGTGTAGATGAAATTTTGTGATTAAAAATTTTAGTGAAATTTTGTTGAAATGTTGCTTGAATTCAAATGGACCACCAACCTTTCCTGTGAAGATTATTCAATTTCATGCTGCTGTAAGAAGTAGATACAACAAATAGTTCACAAGACATCACAGGAGATTTCTAAACACTTCATGAACTGCTGTTAGTAATGACAAAGTCTTTACTTCCATGATAAGGTTAAAAAAATCAAATGTAACCGTTTCAGTCGACCCATATAGATAATTGAGGGTTTCCTTTTCTCTCATTCAAGTATATGTTTAAAAACAATGTACTTCAAAAACATCATCTCACTGGTTTTGATATAAAGCTAACATAAATCCTGCTATATAAAATATGTATTCAGTGCTTATAAAGGTGTTATAGTGGCCTATTGGAGTTGGTACCCTTCAAATGAAGTTTTAGACTACACAATATATATCGCATATAATTCTTTGTTATGTAAGTCACATTAACGTACCATTCATTTTCATTTTTATGTATGTATTCTGAGATTTTAAAGGGACCATCATACACCCTGTTGGTATAATTTATTTTTTGTCCCTTTAAGTGTTTTGGTCCAGTATGATATTGTTTTTGTTTTGTATGTGTGTATGTAGAAGGAGGGAGCATAGTCTGTTGCTGGACGTGATGCTGGTGCTGTACAAAAGAGAGTGGTTCCTGCAGGACGCCATGCCGTACGTCAGACGCACTCTCAAAAAATGTGGCCTCACTCTGGAAGACTCAGACTAAAGGGTGTGTTTTCTGTGGTGGTGGGAGAACATGGTCAAATTTGAGTCTTTAGATTAGTTAAAACAAGTTTATTTGTGATGTGAGATATTCCGTCTTGATCTCAGTGCTGCTTTTGATACCGTAATTCATGACATAATCATTTCTGTCTCTCAGCTATTGGTGTTACAGATTTGTGGCAAACACACATCTAGCACTGCAACTGTGACACTGGGTGTTCCTCTGGGATCACTCGTTGGCTCTGTCCTCTATTATTTAAATGCTATTTTTGGGTTATATTATCTTCCATTTTTGTAATACTGCTCAAAGAAAAAGCTGCAGAGACTTTCCCATGCCTTTATAACTGTTTGTCTTGATTACTGTAATTCCTTTTTTATTGGAATTCCAGCAAAAAGCCTCACACAGATTTCCCCTCATACCTATGTAGAGTTCTTCCTCTCCTACATGTACTTACAGGGTTGGACAAATCACTAGCCCAGGCATCCAGGACAAGCAGATTATACGGCTATTTGTTTTTGATGTAGTGGTCACTAGTGTTTTTTCTTTTCTGTTTTTTTTTTATCCAACAAGCAGAGAAAGAAAAAAAACCCTTCTCCTTACATTTATCCTCAACTCCACTGAACACTTTTGGGATGAACTGGCACGCCAACTGATCCCAAGACCTCCTCTCCCATAATCAGTACCTGACCTCACTAATGGTCTTGTGGCTGAATGAACACAAGTCTCCACAGCCACGCTTCAAAGTCTAGTGGAAAGCCTTCCCAGAAGAGTGGAGCTTATTATAACAGCAAAGAGGGGCTAAATCAGGAATGGGATGTTCAACAAGCACCTGAATATGACTGGTCTGGTGTCCTCATACTTTTGGCCATATAGTGTAAATCTTCTCCTAATACAACACTTGTCACCTTGAAGTTAAGTATAATGAGAGAAAATGAAGTGAAAATGGATGGGTTGATACTGAAGTATTGATACTTTTTTACTATTGATCCTGCGTTTTCTTTTAAAAATCAAATTATCAATACTGTGTGCTTATGTTTTTTACGAGACAGCATGTGACCCATCTCCCACACACACACGGCCAGGCACGTATATTAAGTGATATGTCTGAAAAGAAAAAAAAGAAGTTTATTAGGTACTGTGGCAATGCCACACACCTAATTAAATATTTACTTATTTTAAAAAAATTAAAGAGTTTCTGACTGTTATTTTTATTTATTATTTATGATTTCACTTGAACATATTGAATTGTCCTGAAGTTGTTAAGTTGTATTAGTTTTCTTTTGACTTTCAGAACCCTTGAGTAACTGAACTTGGAATTATTTCTGTAAGGGCCTAAAGGGAGAACAGTCTCAAATGATTCATTTTATGTATACAGTAATTCTTGATATGCATATTTGCAAATTATGACTTTTTATGCTAGTCAGTAGTGGGTAATTAGAGGTTTCCTGGTAACAGAAACTGGGCAAAACATTGGAGCTTTTACTTGCCGGTTGTGTGGGCTAATAAATTTATCATTTGTCCACCCAGATAATTAGGTCCCACTGACAACTCCTAGCTGACTCTAATTTTATATTAACCACTATGAAATGTGGGCCATTTAGTGTTTTAGATAGTAAACTAAAATTTTCTCCATTCATTATCTACCTATTCATTTTTTTTTTATTATTATTATTATTTTCTGTTGATGTCTTCTTGTTTGGTTCTTCTGCCCAGCGGCTTGTATCTCAACTACTGCTCTTTTTTTCACTTAACTGTAATTTTATTATTAAATGTTAATAATTATTTATGTTATACCATAAAGTCTACTTTATTTCTAGGAATTCAGAGACTTAAAATGTATTTCTTATTTTAAAAAATGGTTATGTTTATTGTCACTGTTGTACATAATGCTATTAACTACCATTTAAACATTACTACTAGTGATACTGATTCACAATCATTACATACTTACTTCACATTACATCATTAGTATGATTAATGTTTCAATGGGAAAAGTTACTCAACAACTCAATGTCAGGGCAAGTTTGTGATGATGTAAAGATGCAGTTTGAAAGATTGCTGATCATAAAATTCTGTTCCTTGTTAGCTACATGCAGCTGCAGGGCAAAACCACAGAAGCAAAATTTGCACACTAAGCATGTCATACTGCATTTGAAACAAGTACATGTATTGTATTTTCCCTAAATCCCAATTATTGATTACCTGTAATGACCACAGGATGCCACCAAGTCCATTTATCTAAATAAATACTATATTTCATCTAATTTAGGTAGGGGTCACAACAGCAAATGAGAGTGTTTTAGATCTGTATATAACCAAATCGTTTTTTAATAGAATTTGAATATACATATGTAAAAAGTCATGCATTACTTAAAAGGATATCAGCAGGGTTACAGAAGGGGTACAGTTTACTCAGTCCTGACCCGGCACCGTTCTTGCCATAGTTCCACCGTTTCTGGTCTCTTAAATTGCCAACTCATTAGTGATTTCTAGCAACTTTTGATTTGGATTATCTCCAGACAATAAGACGTATGTATGCAGGTGTGTCTTGGTAATCTATCTGCTCATATGTCTGTCTATGCCTCAGTGAGAAAGAAAGCCTTAGTTAAAGCTTACCTCTATATGATGCTCTGAATCAGGTAGACTGAAAGTGTAATTGCTCTCATCTCCGTAGAGAACATGGAGCTGACTGGCCTCCAGCTTCAAGGTCCATATGAGTGGAAGGAGACCACCTAGGAGCATAGCAGAGGTTAGAGACTTATGTTTTTTGAGTTATTTAGTCCACTAAGTACACCAAATTTCATCTTTGGTTAAAAAGGCTCCTTTTAGTTCTAGATCTTAAATCTCAGAGAAACCACTCATCTGCTTGTGCATCCCTTTACAACCTCGTCAGTGATGGAGTGTGTATATATTGATATTTACCATGGATTTGTATTATCACATTATATTTTGTAAACCATAAAAACGCTAGTAACTGCCTAAGGAGTTACACACACTTTTGCATACATGCATACCACCTGCATATCATATGACCATACACAAAACAGTGCAATATACCAAGAATATACGCCCCAAGTAGGAAGTAGTATTAGTGAAATAAATTGCTTTGTATATAGGTTGTATTATGCAAAAACCAACAGGTAATGTGTGAGTGGTCTCAGAGAATACCAGAGAAGTCACACATTAATTATGTTCCGGCATATTTCCAACAATGTCAAATTATTAAGCACTGATTACCAGCATTAAGTTAATTAGGAGCTGGAAAAACACTTAAATGTGAAGTGGATGAATTTCAAAAGATAGACAGACAGTATTCGGTAAGTAAGACAGGAACTGAACACACCCACAGTAAATGAATGGCCAGGAAACATTATACCACAAATCAGGCTTTAAAGGATAAAGTTTGGCCCAGTGTCAAAATATAGAGTGTATAAAATTGTGCCTGTGCAAGGTGTGTGTGTGAATGTGTGAGACAGAGAACGTCTAATTGTAAGAAGAAGAGTCATTGGTATAAATAGCCAGATTGTCTTTATTTTGTTGGGATACTCTGCAGGGCACTCAACAGGCAGAGAAACTGAAAATACTATTTTGTTTGTTTATAGAGGTTAATGCTAGGAACCAAATCAGGGAGAGCAGATCAATACTAATGAGGTATTTAGGGTAGATGTGTGGTCTGTATCTGACACAAAAGTGCAGGTCTTTAAGAGGTTTCGGATATTGTGCTGACATGTGTTGGCTACACCAAATCTGAAAGAAAAGTTAATCTTTTTTTTCTGGGAAAGTTAATCTTTCTGCCAATCTGTCTGTCCTTAGGTCCTTCTCTTCTTACACACAGACACTAGGGACAAACTTATAAAATTATAAATCTGCTAACATGTTAACATCTACCAGTATTATTGAATTTGTCAAATCTAGATTCTGTCCAGCAGGTTATTAAACAAACAGAAAAGGAGTTGTGCCAGCCCAAATTCTGTTTGATAAGGCTCTCTAGAATGTTCTCCTCCATCCATGCCATTCAGTCCTTTTTCTAAGCATTAAAACCAAACACCCAACATAATAACATTCCCAAATATTGTGATCATAAGAATATTCATGTTTAGAGGGTAAAAAACACAACCACTTTGGGATTAAATATAGATACAGTTACTTGGATCACTACACAGATCTGTTTCCCACAGATTAGAAAAATATCAAATCATGTCCATAAGGGAGTGCTGTTTCACTGAATTAGGCATGCTTGTCCACCAAGATAGCATGTAACCAGATAACCACAGGAAAATATTTCCCCCAAAGGGATGTCAGTTAAAGTTTCCGGTCATCCAGTTTGTTCATGAAACTTTGACAAAACAGCCACACATGCCTCAACAAGGAGACTAAATACCACAGGTCAAAATAAGACGTACCTATACTGTACCTGAAAGACAAAGAAGACACAATCATGTCTAAACAGAGGTAGAGGTCTGAGACACCACCTATCATCTACTTTGTGGCCTCTTGACACCAGAAGGATCACGTCACAGATACGAATGCTAGGGAAGTTTCATTTCATTTCTTTATATGGCAGACAATCCCCTGAAGGTTAACCTGGTTACACTGAAAGTTTCTTGAGAATTCTGGATCCAGTATGTAGGCAAAGACTCTTGTAAACACTATGATACTCTGATATGACACACACACCCACACGTACACCCGCCCACACACACACACACACAAACACAGAAACCTTCTGACTGTTTCAACCGTCAAGTGTGAATTTCAGTTCCCAATCTTGCAATGTTTCCTCAATTCCACTGGCATTCCATTCTTGAATTACTGTAACAGCAAGGTCAACCTCAGCTGCCACCATTAAGAGAAAAATCCTTCAGCAGCCAAAACTTCATCTCAGTTCAATACAAGGCCACGTAGAATTGAGCAATGATTTTGTAGCTGAATTCACACCTTAGACAGAATCCAATCTCACCACTGATGTAAGGACTGGATGAACAGGTCAGTGTGGAGAATGCACCCATGGGACTGTGGGTGAAAATGGCTCTCTGGAAGTCCTGGGAGTTGAACTCATGGTCAATTAAAATTGGTGAGCTGCCACTGCCAGATTAGAGCTTAATTTTAACAATGCCTAATGCCTGTTCCAACTGTTCAACTGAGTTTCATAAGTAATCTACTGATCTACAAGAAATCTACAAATAACTGCCATACTATGTAATAACACTGATTGAAGTGACATGACAACATCATGCTAACAGCTGTGTTTTAAGTCACTTGGAGCACTTGGAATCAGGGTGTTAGCACACTTGGAAACAGCATCAATTGTCAAAATTCAGGTTTTTTGTACTTCCATGTCCAATTGTCTGGCATCCCATCTGGGGTGTATTCCTGCCTCTCCTCCAGTATTCCTGGAATAGACATCAGCTCCACCATGAGCTCCCCCTGTTCAGGATAAAGAGCTTAATGAAGGTGAATGAAAGAGTTTGTGTACATAAATACTAAAAAGCAAAATGACAAGGACTTATTCATTTAACTAATCAACAATTTCCACAAATAGACATTGTTGTCTAGGGCTAAATAAGAAACTTTATCCCAAGCACAACTTTCTAGTGTGCGACACCCGGTGCACCTCTGTCTGGAATTTTTGTCCTCACAATTCCATTAGCCATTACTCAGAGAAATCCAATTTACTAGAATTGAATTTGGTGCTGACGTAGTAATGCTTTGAAACACACAAGCACTGGTGGCAGTAGCAGATTTCACTTGTCAGTCAGAAATATACATGCTAGCTAAGGGCTCTTGTTAAAGCGCAAGTAGACAGATTAATCCACAGAAATGGAAAGGCTTGTGACAGGCTTGTTCTTGAGCTTGAGTTTGTGCATGTAAGATGACAATAAAGTAGTATTAAATTATATTGAACAAAGCAAAGCCCTTAAGCTTTTGACTTTAGGCCTAATGCCTGAAAAAATTGGCAATTTCGTGATTAGGATTATCATGGATTTTCTGTAGGCATTGTTAATCAGCTATTCAGGCATATTTATCTTTAAAAAATGTCTCAAACAAGTATGTTACTTAAGAAATAATTGCACAAACAAATTCGGCCTATTATTTGAAATTATCAGAAATGTTTACAAATAGACAAGGTAATCTAGGGCTAGATGAGAAAATGTATCCTAAAATAAGATACATTAGAAACATTATTGCTGTGTACATTTAAGATATTTTCACTATAGTCTTAATGTCAGTTTGCAATACAGTATTGTGGTAACATAAAGGTTTGTTCTTCTATTGTCACACACCACTAAAGCATGACTGACAGTCAAAAAATCCTGCTTTTAATTTTAAAACACACTAATTTTTCTTATTTTAAAATATGTTGGTAGTGAACCTCTTTCACATAAGCTTGAAACCTCTTTGAAAATAACCGGAATGCTGTTGAATTCTCGATTGTTTTGGTCAGATGGTGTTGATTAATTTTCTGTAACAGCATCTCTGAAAGTAGTGCAGCTGCAAATCACAGGTTGATATTAATGAACTCGGTCGTTATTGTTTCTATAGTAACAGCTCGTTCACGACTTGTACAGTGAATTACAAAAATCGTTAATATGGTGAAGTTTAGTCACTATAGTGTATTTAACATTTATTGAAGGAGTCTCCAGTGTCAGTGCTTTGTAACAGTCAGAAGTAAAGCTGTAACTTTAAGTTTTCTGGCATCCTCAGGACAGAGGAGTTTACACTTTGCGAGTTTCTCACACAGGCACTTGTATGTACATTGTATATTTGTTGATATGGTGAGGTTTTCTGTGAGGTGACGTTTATTGAACATTTTTGGAAGGAATCTTCATCTCAGCGCTTTGTAACAGTAAGAGATAAAGCTGTAAACTATAAATTCTTCAGGAGAGAGGAGTTTGTGGTTTCTCTGTAATTGTTGAGCTGCTGCATTTTTTTTTGTCTTATTAACTTCGACACAGAGAAAAAGAGAAGCAGGTGAAGGAACTGCTATAACGTATGTGATAACAAGAATAAACATGTTTCCATTCTTACATTACTGTAACAGCAATGTTAACATTAGCAACCATCACAGAGAGAAAAACAATTTCAGAAGCCAAAATACAGCTCAGTTCAATACAAAGCTGTAAAGAGTTGATAATCTATTATCAGTTATAACTGTGTAGCAGTCAAAGGTATGGACAGGCCAATGTGGAGAATGTATCCATGGGGCTGAGTAAAGATTTTGTAGTTAAATTTAAACCTTAGACAGAATCCAATCCCAGCATTGAGCTAAGGTTTGGATGGTAGACAGGCTAGTGTGGAGATCCATGTATCCATGAGGCTGAGGTTGAAGTGAGGGTGTTGAAAGTCCCAACAATGGCTCAATGGCAGTCCTGGGATTTAAACTTACAGCTAATTAAAATTGTTGAGCTGCCACTGCCAGATTAACAGAGTAGAACCTAATTTTGACTGTTATGAAAGTAATGCCTAGTTATGAAAGTGTTCCTGGAAAATCTACAAATAACTGCCTTTAATAACTGATTAAACAGTGTGATAATATCATGTTAATGGCTGTTGTCTAATCTGTACTTACTGTTAACTTACCTAGGGTATGGAATCATATGTGGTTAGGGGTTAGGGTTAGGAACTGACTTGTTTTGTGGATGCTGTACAACATTAAATCTAACTATAAATGGGTAAAAAAAAATGACGTCATTCTTTAATAAATGAAAAAAAAAGTTATTGTTGGTAAATTGCTGTGGTATAAGAGCAATAAAATAATATGGGATGTGCTGTTACTGGAAAATAATCAACTTTGGGGGTGGTAACAGTAACTCCATTTAGCATCGCCGCATCACACAACTCCTTTGTTGATTTTTTTTCAGCATGCCCCCAAGGGTTTTATTCCTTACATAATGGTTAATACTGTACCACCGAAGGACAACAGGGAGTAAGTGTATGTGTGACTGTGTTTGTCTGGACACTCAATAGCCTAGACTAAGATTTTCTTGTTCAGATCCAGGCTTGAATGGGGTCTGTGTTCTTTGGGAGGTCACTTTGAGTAAACAGGCCTTGCTCTATTAGCCTTAGAACGTGTGTAAATATGTGTGTGTGTGTCTGTGTATAAGCGCTCAGATTGTATATATTGTTTTCAGAGCACTTACTGTGGTTAAATTCACACTTTGCTCTAACTTTGCCCACATCTTTTTTTTTTTCTGTCATACATGAGGGGCTTCTTGGAAGAGAGGAGGTGGGTGTGTAGACAAAAAAAAAAAAACACAGGGCTGTGTACAGCATTACACACATACGTAGTGAAGTTGTGAGCATAATTTAGGTTTATACTTTCTCCTGATGTGCAAAACAATTTGGTAGTAATTTATTTTTTATAGGCCCACGATACGTTTTAATTTCACCATTTTGCAAAAATTGACCATTTTCAGTTGTTCAAGAAATTTACTGACTGTTATGTGCTCAAAATAATTATATCAAACAGTAACACATATAGACTCCATGTACCGGATGGACTGGTGTCCCATCAAGGGTGTATTCCCGCCTCACGGCCAGTGTTCTAAAAAGAGTGAGTGAGTGCATATTACTAAATATAATATTAATATAATCCATTCTTGATTTTTTTACTCTACACTGACCTCATATTTGCCCACATCTGCCATTTTCTGCCATTTCTCAAACATAGCAGCTCATAAGCCAGGGGATTGAGGCCTTAATGATGAGGTGAAGAGTCAAATCATTAAAGACATTGTGCAGAATGAGCAATGTTTTACCTCTCATATTAAATTTATGTATTCTCTTTCACTATTTTTCCTCCCTTGCATGCATGAAAGTTTTTTTGTCATGTGTGACTGTTTTAGACCCCATGTCACTTTAGGGTGGCATTTAATCCACTTGCTGTGTCTTGGTATACAAAAAAATACAGACACAACACTGTCCCTCTTGAGTTTATGCTCCAAGAGAAACACCCACCCATCTCCTGCGATAAAACTAATTTGTTTTCCTCTCCTTTTATTAAATAAAATCTTCCCTGGTAGAGGCTTTCAGCCGGTCGACCTTTACTGATCTGAGATCCGAAAGTGGTTACAAACAGAGTAGTGAATGCTGGTCTCAATGCAGTGTGTATCTGTGATGACCCAGGTTCATTGCAGGACAAACCCATTCTGCTGAGGATTGTAATTAGAGGCCTAATTATCCATTTCTCTCTCTCTCTCTCTCTCTCTCTCTCTCTCTCTCTCTCTCTCTCTCTCTCTCTGTCTTTCTCTCTCATGTCAGTCAGTCCCTACCATGGACATGGAGAACCCCTGTGGGATTATAAATCATTACTCTACCACAATTGTGTACTATAAAAAGTCAACCAGTGCTAATTGTGCTGAAAGGATGTTCATTATGAGCTTCATAGTCTTTAGGATTGTAAAATTAAAAGACAATATCAAACCTCCCCTTTATCTTAAAAATCCTAGAAAAGGTTATAGCTCAGAATCTAAGCTCATACTTGCATATGAATCACATACATACATTTTTCATTTAGGATTTAACCCTCATCACTGGTTAGAGTAGTAAATGACTGACTGCTGGTCTCTGATCAGGTTTGTGTCTCTTTGCTTGTGTTACTAGATTTCATTGTGGTTTTTGATACCATAATCACAATATTCTTCTAGACAGCCTGGAAAATTCAGTCTCTCCTCATAAGTATCAGCATCAAAAGACTTTTCTAACATCAGGTCAACATTAGCAGTGTCGTCCATTTCGCCCCAAAAAGCAGTTACACTGCTAGCTGAAGAAGGATGTTAGATGGAAGAATCTAGACTAATAAACAACAAATTTCAGAAACGAACACAAATAATCAAACAGAACTTTATAATTACAGTTTATTTACAATATTTACAATACTGTAGGCTCTGGGCAATTCCCACTGGTGCCAATATGTTTAAGTTTGTCATGTCAGTCATGTTCATTCCTGATTTATTGATTGGCAACTGGTTTCAAGGTTCTGCCCCTTTGAGAGGTCTACCAATCATTACAAAGAGAAACTGTGTGTCCAGAGGTGGGACAAATGAAGAGTGTGCTGTCCGATAAAAGTTGAGATTTTTTTTTTCTGTGCAAAACACACCTGCCCACACTTCATTCCTTCTCAGTGAAGTTATGTGACCGGGCGGGACTCAAAATGACGTGTTAAAAGCCAGCTGTCCACTGAGCATTAATCTTTCGTCCCATTAAACCAATGAGTACACGAACACCTAACAGACACTAATTGATGCACAGGCTTCAAAAGCTGTGTTTTAGCTCTGTGTCAGGGGCTTCAAATGAGAGTTTCAGGCTATGCTGGCAGGCTATGCTGTCTGCCAAAAAGAGTGTGAGTTTAATGAATGAACAGTGTAATACTGCAGTGAGATATTTGATCATTTGATTCACTAAAATACTGAATTCCACTAAGATCGATGAATAATATAGACACTTTGGAAAACATTTAATTGCTGAATTTTAATGAAAATTCTGGGAAAGTTGGCCTTCCTGTGTAGCTTTAAAGCAATCTCTTGTGACCTACCCAAACACCCTTCCTCCATAGAGACCTTTTGCCCTTTGGTGCAAGAGTGTAGAAGAGTACATGGCAGAACTACAATAGTATATCATCAAGCCCCTAACTGATTCAAAGAAATTCCTGTATACACTGAATTGATCAGGTTTGTTTGTTTACCCCTACACTGCATTTAAAAGCTGGTGCCAAATAGAATCAAGCAACATTTTGAAAGGATTAATACATAAAAATTGAACCGGGCAATGTCTGAGAGCGGAAGAGCAAAAGACTTTTGCCTTTTATGGTTGAGAGATACTGTGTTTAAATTAAGCAGTGAGCTAATTTATCCCTCTCTTTATCCCTCAGCATCTTCTCAGTGTTTACATTTCTGGGAAAGGTCAGCTCTCACTGTCTTACCATTTCCAGGACACACACTGTCTGTGTATGTATGTGTGTGTGTGTGTGTGTGTGTGTGTGTGAGTGTGTGTGTGGGGCTTTTCTGGTTCCCAGGAGATTCTTTCTGTTTGGTTTGTAAAGCGAGAGCAGCTTAGACCCTTCTAGCATGCAGACTGTCATCAATGTTTTGTTTCTATAAAGCAAAATCATCAAGTGAAGTGCTAATCACTGCTCCACTTATCTATAAAACACAAGGGCTACATTTACCACATCCTTTGGTAGACACTAAATTAACATCACTAAATTAACATAAGTGTATAATTCACACAGCATCACTGATGCTAAGACTGCGCAGGCAGCAGGACTTAATAATTGCCCTTAATGTGTCCTTTCTGTATTTTACAAGACCCTGTTGGTATTGCTCTTTCAGCATTAAAGCTAAACATAAATCCCAAAATATGCCGACTTTAAACAGCCATGTGTTATAACGCTAGCTATTTACTTTAGTGTGCTTAAAAAAAGAACCAAATGAACTGGTATAGATGGCAGAAAACATTCTACAGACTTCAATCTCACATACACACACACACAAGTCTGGGTTTGTTAGTGTTTGTAGGGTGTGTGTCTCATGGGTTTAGGATTTTCTATAGCGCAGTGTTTCTTAGTTTTCCTGTGCACTACAGTATTAACACACCCATTTAACCTTTCATTACTTTCATTACAAAACCAAATGTGGCCTTTCTGTACTTCAACACAAAGAAAAAAGCAGTTAAGTTGAACATGTAAAGACAATGCCTTCTTTGCTGCTGAAATGAAAACCAAAACTTTCATTTTGTGGACAAAAGGGTGAATATAATTTTCAAAAAATATTCTATTTCAGCAAGTGACTACTGTATATCTTAAATAATGACAATTTTATCTAATCGTTCTCATTATGAGATTCTGCATTATTTTTTTTACTACTGTCAAGCTTGGAATTGTCACGTTTTAATGGAATATAATATTTTATCTTATTTTAAGCATTTATTTCTAGAAAGGAGTAAAATTATCTGTCAATAGAATACCAATTTTAAGCTTAAAATTAGTAAAATAGGTTAATACACTATAAAATTAGTAAAATAGATCAAGAATATGCCTCATAATTTTCATATTTGTTTTATAAATTCATCTATGTTCAAGATATAATTTTTTTTTAATTTTTAAAAAATTTTTATGTAACTCCAAGTGAATAAGGTGTCACTTTGTGTTACTGTGGTACTTCAAAATGCTAATTTTGTAACCATTTTGTCCCAATTATTTTTTATCCCACCGAATTAATTTGTTGTTTCATGAAATTCATTTTAAGGGTGATGTTGATGCCAGGTTGGCTGATCTGTTACATTTTTTCAGACAGACACGTGCAAAAAATGCAGAAGTGACTACAGAGTCTGCTGAGAGTCATGTGCATTAGGGTTGACCTGAATGATTCATATCTGCATGCTTCAGAACTACAGCCTTTTGTATCACATAATCTGTGCTTAATTCTGTCTTTACAGCAAATACAATATTTCCATTTCATACGTCATAGAACTGACTGTAAAGAAAGTCAAATAAGTCAAGTAATAGGTAAGGAAGAAAATAACCCACTCCTCTTTGCACCGCTTCATGTCGGGTGGTATCACACCACCCCAGAGTGGATTTTTTTTAACAGCACAGCCTGAAGTGTGTTATTCCATTTATACCACAGCAATTTGCCAATGATTTTTAACAGTTTTTTTTTAGCTGTTTATAGTTACATTTCATGTTATGGAATGCCTGCAAGACAAGTTAGTTCCCATTATCACTTACATTATAATCAGTTGCTTCCTCACCAGCCTCTCCTGTATTCTCTCTTGAAGTTAATAAAACAAAAATGCAGTTTGTCATTTTGTAGAGAAACCAGAAAGTGTGAACTCCTCTGTCCTGAAGACTTAAAAATAGTAATTACAAAGACATCTTCCATAAACCTTACATAAACATTTCCTAACCAAAAACTTCAATGATTATGTTTTCTTTGTTAAACAACAGCACTTTTGTTTTAAACAAATTTTTTGTTATTAGTCTTAGATTATGCAGAGTGTTCACCATACAAGTCCCTGTGAAAGAACTGTTACTATAGAAACAATAACATATTAGAAGGAGCAGATTAATATAAACCAATCGTTCATGTTACAGCCGGATCTAGTGTTCGAGCCGTGTGGTTATACAACAATAATGCACATCTTCTGACCAATCGGGTTCGAGAATTAAACCACACTGTGATATATGGGGTTTTGGGTGACTAATTATAAGAAACAGGGAGACTTTCTGTAACACGCACATACGCCCCCCACAAACAGAAGCGGAAGTAATCACAGGATGTGGTGAGAGATGACAGATGTGATGCATTTGTAGGGAATTACAATGTATGCTGGAGAAGTGGGTTTTGTTCTGGTCGGATCTCAAACTGAAACACCGCAGTTTCCTCTCTCCTACGCTGTAAGACTGTCAGAGTAAATGTTCCCGTCATCATAAAGAAAGGTTCTCACCTCTAGCGTCACTTTCACACTTAAATCAGCAAGTTAATCAAATTAGAGAAGGGGAATGGGAGTAGATTATAAAGAAACATCTCAGCTAAAAAGAGGACAAATGTTTGCATGTGAGTCTTAATTCCTGTTCAAAAGGTATATATTGTTATAGAAAGGTTTAGGTGCTCTGAGTTCAGTCTGACTCCACTCAGCCCTAGGTGTTTACAGATACCACATGCTTCCACACTCACACTGTCTTTACAGTATCACATAATCTGCCATTGTTCATTGTGTTTTTACAGCAGTGCTTACTCATGGTCTTACATTTTAGATAATATACACGGTCAGAGAAGAAACTGACCTAACTTAATTACCTTAATCTACAGTGTGTATGTTGTTGTTGTTCTTGTTGTTGTTGTTAAACATAAAAAATGAAGGGACAATAAATTGGCAGGAAAGTTGAACGCATACGTCATTATGCCAGCTCAGATACATGAGGGATAGCCTCAGGGAAAGGTGTACATTCAGCCTGCAGCATGCTGTCAGCAATGTGCCTTGGCTGAAATAGCTCATTTGGGTGAGCAATAGTCTGAAAATCTAAAGCTCCCTGTTTGGTCCTGGGTTTCAACAGTGATGAACAAGTTTTGATTGTGCCAAAATTTCCTATCAGGGATCATTAAAATATGTCTGTACTACAAAATGAGCACAGGTACGCTGCGGTTTCAGCGATGCATGGGCCTGGTAAT
Source organism: Pangasianodon gigas (assembly GCA_022758105.1). Classification (NCBI taxonomy): domain Eukaryota; kingdom Metazoa; phylum Chordata; class Actinopteri; order Siluriformes; family Pangasiidae; genus Pangasianodon; species Pangasianodon gigas. The sequence continues at coordinate 5,049,053 of CM040463.1, read as the reverse complement.
CACTAACTATGATAGTCACATTTATGTGTGAAATAAAATTATATTATTCTCATAACACTTCTGTAATACTGAGGAACCGTGTACCAAATTGCATACTACTGTACTAAATAGTATGTCACTACACAATTAAAATGATTTGCTTGCACTCAATATTAATGCTCTTTACATTAACTTTTCTACCAAAATTTTACGTCTTGTAGATTTAAGGATGTGAAAATGAGTCACAGTTGCAATTATTGAGCAAAAAGAGTGAGAATTAAGGCCATGACCATATGGGAAGCGGGAGGCCAAGAGAAAATTTGTGTGTGCGTGTGTATGCATGCATGCGTGTGTGTGTGTGTGTGTGTGTGTGTGTGTGTGTGTGTGTGTGTGTGTGAGAGAGAGAGAGAGAGAGAGAGAAGACTCCCAAAATTCCCACATTACTGAGCAGTAATTTTCAAACAAATTAGCCACTCTCAAAAAAGTGGGCTTGAAGGCATCCTAAACAAAATGATTAAGTACACAAATAAAAAATTCCAATTAGCTATTCTTTAATTATTCAACATAATTCTGAGTGTAGGTTATTTCCCTGACATCTGGACTCAAGTTCTTATAACACCCATTTTCAAAAGTGGAGATAAATTCGATCCTAATAATTACCGAGGCATCTGTGTGAACAGTAACCTGGGGAAGGTTTTATACATCATTAATTCAAGACTTATAGACTTCATTATGAAACACAGTGAGTTAAGTATAAGTCAAATTGGATTCATACGAAATCACTGCACCAGCAATCATATTTACACTTTACACATCCTAACTGACCTACACGTTAACCAAAATAAAAACAAAATATTCTCATGTTTTATAGATTTCCAAAAAGCATTTGTCTGTATTTGGCACAAAGTTCTATTTTAGAAAATTCTTGAAAGTAGTGTAGGGGGTAAAACATATGATATCATCAAATCAATGTACACAAACAAAATATGCGGTATTAAAATTGGCATCAAAAGAACTAAATGCTTCCCTCAGGAGCGTGGAGCGAGACAGGGTTGCTGCCTAAGCCCAACACTATTCCATTTTAGATCGATCAGCAGCACCCGGTCTCATGCTACATGACTCAGAGGTCAATTTCCTGCTGTATGCAGATGACCTGGTTCTGCCGTCCCCCAGTGTTCAGGGTCTACAGCAGAACCTGAACCTGCTGCAGCAGTACTGTCAGACCTGGGCCAAGACAGTCAACCTCAAAAACACTAAAACTATTATTTTTCAAAAAAGATCCAGATGTCAAGAAAACACATCACACTTCACTTTAGGGACACACAAAATAGAAAACTGTAAAGAATACAATTGCTTACAACTGAAAATTAGTTCCACTGGAAATTTCAATCCAGCAGTGAATGAGCTGACATAGAAAGCATGCAGGGTGTTCTACACAATTAAAAAAAACAAATTCACATTCAAATTCCAGTTTGAATCTGGCTCAAATTATACGAATCAGTAATTGAACCAATTCTGCTGTATGGTGGTGAGGTCTAGGGGCCACTTACAAACCAAAAATTTATACAATGGGATAAACACCCAGCTGAAATTATGCATAGACAGTTCTGCAAATCCATCCTACAGGTTCACCGAAACATGACAAACAACGGCTACAGAGCTAAATTAGGCCGATTCTAACTACTACTCAAAATTCTGCTCAAAATTCAGAAAAGAGCTATCAAATATTTGCTCCACCTAAAGTATAGTGACCCCCAGATCTAGCACTACAAAGCCCTGCAATGCCAAGAGCTGTGCAGAGAGAAGAGTCTCCTCACCTGGCTGGTCCTGAATTAACACACGCTAACACACACCAACATAACTTGGTTTTTACATCAGGAGCAGCCGGCCACAAGAACAGTCAGACCTCACCAAATTATAACACTACAAAAACAAAACCACATAACCCACTGGAATACACAAACACAAGCACAAAGTAAAATACAGTGCTGTCTGGCCCTAAATCGATAGTACACTGTAGCTGACTACCTGAGCACCAACACAGAACCACACTCACTCGGAGCACACACACTGGCCATCGAGACAGGCCGCTATAAGAAACCATGGCTCCCTACAGAGCAGAGCGAGAAATGAAGAAACGAAGGAGAACTGTGTTTTAGCAGGACAGTATTTACCTGCCTGCCACAATAACACACACACACACACACACAGCACTGTTTGTTTTCTGTTTTTATTTTCCTTCTTTAAGATTGCCACTATTTTTATTAAAAGTTAATTTAAATTCTCTATATTATAACCAATATGTTTATTAATAACAGTTCTTCTGTTTCCTTTTATGCTTTGGCAATACTGTACATGTATATGATCACTTGCTGAATTGAACTGAATTGAATTGAATTGAGAGAGAGAGAGAGAGAGAGAGATTTTAGAGTGTTTAGGAAGCCACAGGGTTCAAAATTCATTTGGACATAATATTTCCCTTAATTATTTTACAGCCAGGCCATCAATCTGTCCTTACTTTACACCACCTGAGTTCTATCTTTACAACACAGTCATTATTTTACAGAATAGAATCAGACTGAAAAACAAATGGTGACAAGTGTCTTTTTAAAAAAAAAAAAAAAAAAGGTGTCAAGTTTGGTAGAAAGTGAAAGTTTATTATTTTATTAGTTCCTTTATATGGAATATGTCCAAGTTAGTGATAAACAGTAAATTTGGTTATGCATTAGTTTGTAGCTCGGAGATACAAGCCAACATGAATTTGATGGTGAAAGTATTTTTACTATGAATATAAATAAAATTATGAATAATATAAGGTAAGGACACCCAGTTTGGAGAACATACAGAAATAACTTTAAGCGCAGTTTCTTTCTCTGTGGTTTAGTCCGGAAGGTTCTCCCAGCAGCTCTGTGTTCAGCGTGTACACGTCCCCACAGAGCCGTTGCTGGGTGCAGGTGTAGTGTTTCAGCACAATGCTGCCTATTCAGCACTGTTTGTGTCACCTGATGAAGCCTGGTAGAGGGCAGGACCTGACGAGGTACTGAATGAGGAGAAGGAGATAAAAAGGAAGCATATGGGAAGCAATTATCTGTAATACAAAATCCAAACAGATATCTGAATGAAAACTCAGCTAGCTTCATACACAACCTCTGGGTTTATAATTCCCATCCTGGAGAGCAACAGGGTATGCAGGTTGAAACACACACACACATATTAATTCTCTGTGTCTGTTAAACCTGACACCTGTACGATTTGTGTTTAAATAACCAACATATAGTCATATCAATTATTAGCTATATAATAAGCTAATTATAATAATAATAAGCTATTTAATGGTGATAGACATCCAAATTTGTTCCCAAGAGTGGGGGTCCTTCTGATGGAAGGTGTGTGTGTGTGTGTGTGTGCATGGGAGTGTAAATTCAAGGGAATGGGACAGCAACTAAGAACACTAAAATTACTGAAAAACAAAAACAAAAAAAAAAAACTTAAAAGAAAATAAATGATATAGCAACTGGCAAGTTTTGGTTAGCTGGTGAGTTAGCAAGTTAGCTAAACTAGCTAGCTGTAAACCTTTACATACAGTATAGGTAGTAACTTTTGTGATTTCCGACATAAAAATGGATTTCATATAGAAACACTGATATGTGCAGAATCTAAATTTTGAGGGAGATTTTTAATTTTTGAATACCATTTGTTTTCACATTTGTTGTTACTTGAATGCAATTCTTTGAGTGTGTGTGTGTGTGTGTGTGTGTGTGTGTGTACCGCTACATGAGTTAAATAGCTGCATGGGACAAATGGGAATACTGTTAAAGATCAGGAATTTTAGCTCACACAGTCTTCTTAGCTACTTAGTCCCTCACACTATAAATAGGCACAGAGCTAATTCACACACGTGACCAGTACAGCTAAAAAGTATCTATCAAGCTTTTTTGCCTTGTTGACTTGTGTGTAACCATAGAAACAAAAAGGGTGTAATTATTGGAGGAGGGTAGACTCACAGAAACTTGACACAAGCTGTTGCAACTGATAAACTCGTACCAGCATTACACACACTACCATGTCATAATATCTGCTCAGTGGTGGCCCCTTTGCACTGACAGACTGAGGCTGAGAAACTATGAACAGCAGCAGGTGGGCTGCAGTCAGTAACTGTACACCTACTGTATCTATATGGTTGAACCTGAGGAAGTGACAGCTTAGTGATTACACTGCCAATCAAAAGCTTTTGAGCATATAGTTTTTATGTTTTATTACAGTTTACCCATTACTGCTAATTAGAGATGGCACCGACCCGATAAACAGGACCGATACTAATATAAAATGGTGGACTGGATATTGGAGAAAAACAGAACGAATTTGATCCGATGTTGTAACAAATGGAAAAGATTGGAACTGGATTTGGACTTTTTTTTTTGGAACTGGAAAACTTTACATATAAAGAGACTTGATTGTATATATTTTTTGTTTAGTATTAATTTTATAATATTTATACTTTATACTTCATTATATTTGCCATGTATGTGATTTTTGTGTGAATAGGTTTAACCGAATAAACAAAGCTGCGGTTTTATCTACGTCATGTTTTTTAGCTATGTTATTTTTCCTGCATTTTTTAAGTGAAGTGCTTCCCTTTAAAAAAACAAACTCATGCTTTAAAGATTAGCTGTTTTTAAAGAAAAATATATCGGATGAGTATCGGTATCGATATAAAACTCAATAAATGAGTTTTGCAAATGTATATTTATATAATTTTGCAATGTATTTAATGAGTTTAAAATAAACCTGCTAATATTTACCTAGTCACTTTTTGTTGAACTTATCTGTTTCACTTAAGCCAAAATTCTGCCCTTAATTTAAATACTTTGATCCATGAAATTTTTTCACTATATTAGACAGTGTTATTATCAGCTGTAACACAAATATAAGTTTATCTGCTACAAGTGTCTAATTAGACTGTTTCAATAAAAATAAGGTCACAAATATTTCTCAGTTCTAATTTTAGAGTATTTAAAGTTTTGAACTATTATTAAAGTTTTGAACTATTAATGTTTTGAAGTATTTAAAGTATTGAAGTTTTGAACTTTATGATAAAGTTATAAACAGAAATGTTAATACAGAGTGTACATGTGGGTTGAACAGCTTTTTACTGGCAGTATATATGGTAAACATTTATACAGCTAATGATTGCTGCTGTCTCTCTCCCTGCCATTTCTTGCTTTCTTATTCAGTTATTTGTCAGTGTGGAAACTACAGACTCTAATCTCCTCCCATTTGGACCTACTAGGAAATGCTGAAGGGAATGAATAGATGCAACAATCTCAGCTCTGTCGACACACACAGCAAGATCGTTAGTGTCAGATGAGCTCTGAGACTGTTCCTTATCTACTCCCTACACAGGGGTGAGTTAAACTAGACCCAAACACCAACCTAACACTGACCTATTCAATGACCTTAACAAAATGAAAACATCTGGGTGTGTCTGTGTGAAATAGCATTGCTTAATATAGAGAAACTAGTTGTGAACACAGTAATGAACCACACAGTCTTATTGCATGAACATACATATGAAAAACTATGCAGACATGGTGATTGCTGTGTTAGATGCTCTGTGAACTGAGAGCTACCAATAAAAGGCTGAGTGTTTGAGTGGGTTTGCTTGATGAGCTCTCATCAGCTCTGTTGTGGTCACCAGAAATCGAGATTCACTCGTACTAAACATTCCTAATATCCTATTATCGTTTTATATTACATTAGACAATGTTTCCTCTCTCTGTTATTATCTGTCTGTTGTTTTGCCTGTGTGTGTGTGTGTGTGTGACAGTTATAGAGCTCTCCACCAGAAAGGCTTCCTGCCTCCTGCTTGTCTGTTCATCTGTTTGTTTGTTATTTTCCTGTATTTATCTTAGCATCACTGGTCTTCCTGTTTCAAACATACCCCAATCAATATGAGAACAAGTACAATCCCAGGAGCTTCTGGAACAACCGAGGCTGCCAAGTTCTGTTTTTTTTCACACAGAAAGCACCAGGAAAAGCATAACAGTAGATGAAAATGGCTGCCGTTGCTATACAGTGTAAGATGTCTACTTAATAACAACATAAAACAGTGTAAGTATATTTAATAATAAAGTAAAACAATCTATTTGATTGATCCAAAGATATTAAAAGATTCATTCATTCATCTTTGGTAAGTGGTTTATCCTGGCTGATGTCGTGGTGGATCTGGGGAACATTTGGGCGAGAGGCAGGAGTACACCCTAGGTGGGACACCATGGATCACAAAGTACCATGTATAAGCACATTCACACACTCATTTAAAAAGAATGATAAAACAAACTTCAGTAGTATTTTGAAAGCAGGTCATAAAGATAGACAGAGGACAAACTTCAACAGCGAACATAAGGATTTATTCTGTATTTACATTCACAGCATTAAGCAGGCATCCTTATCCAGAGTGACTTACAGAAGAAGTGCTGTGTAATTCTTCCTCAAAACATGTTTCCTCATGCTGTAATAGGAAAAAGTCAGAGTTTGAGAATACCATAGAGCTAAATCCCTGTTAGAGGAAAGTTAGTACATCAAGACAAAAAAACACACAAATCAAGGGATCTTTACTGTTGAATTAAATGTGCGCTTATTCTGGTGGTATACAATTGTATATGACACAATTAGTATAGCTTAGAAATGTCATACTGTATATTATATGTGTGTATATATATATATATATATATATATATATATATATATATATATATATACACACACACACCGATCAGCCATAACATTATGACCACCTACCTAATATTGTGTTGGTCCGCCTTTTGCTGCCAAAACAGCCGTGACCCATCGAGGCATGGACTCCGCTAGATCCCTGAAGGTGTGCTGTGGTATCTTTCACAAAGACGTTAACAGCAGATCCTTTAAGTCCTGTAAGTTGCGAGGTGGGGCCTCCATGGATCGGACTTGATGGCCAGCACACCCCACAGATGTTCAATTGGATTGAGATCTGGGGAATTTGGAGACCAAGTCAACACCTTGAACTCATTGTCATGTTCCTTGAACCATTCCTGAACAATTTTTACAGTGTGACAGGGCGCATTATCCTGCCGAAAGAGGTCACTTCCATTAGGGAATACCGTTGCCATGAAGGAGTATGTTTAGGTAGGTGGTATGTGTCAAAATAGCATCCACATGAATGCCAGGACCCAAAGTTTCCCAGCGGAACATTGCCCAGAGCATCACACTGCCTCTGTCAGCTTGCATTCTTCCCATAGTGCATGCTGGTGCCATCTCTTCCCCAGGTAAACGATGCACACGCACCCGGCCTTCCACATGATGTAAAAGAAAATGTGATTTATCGGACCAGGCCACCTTCTTCCATTGCTCCGTGGTCCAGTTCTGATGCTCACCTGTCCATTGTAGGCACTTTTGGCAGTGGACAGAGGTCAGCATGGGCACTCAGACAGGTCTGTGGCTACACAGCTCCATACGCAGCAAGCTGCGATGCACTGTGTGTTCTGACACCTTTCTATCATAGCCAACTTTAACTTTTCAGCAATTTGTGCTACAGTAGCTCTTCTGTGGGATCAGACCAGACGGGCCAGCCTTCGCTCCCCATGCGCATCAGTGAGCCTTGGGCGCCCATGACCCTGTCGCTAGTTCACTGGTTGTCCTTCCTTGGACCACTTTTGGTAGGTACTAACCACTGCATACCGGGAACACCCCACAAGGCCTGCCGTTTTAAAGATGGCCTGACTCAGTCATCTAGCCATCACAATTTGGCCATTGACAAAGTCTCTCTAATCCTTACGCTTGCCCATTTTTCCTGTTTCCAACACATCAACTTCAAGAACCGACCGGTCACTTGCTGCCTAATATATCCCAACCCTTGACAGGTGCTATTGTAACGAGATAATCAATATTATTCACTTCACCTGTCAGTGGTCATAATCTTATGGCTGATCGGTGTATGTGTGTGTGTGTGTGTGTGTGTGTGGTATGATATGTCACTAGTATAGTATAACGCTAACATGTGTTACATTTTTGACAAAAGAAATTAATAAAACGTGTTTCCTAATCATGTTTCTGTCGTTCTGCCCTTCTCCAAATAATTACCCCCTTTTGTTTCTATGGTTACACACCACATTAAATATTGTACTGTATTCAGCGGCTCTCACACACAAACACACAAGTCAACAAGACACAAAGGCTCAATGTTTGCTCTGCATCAGGGGTAGATGATGGACAATCACACAGCACAAATGATTTTGTAGGCCAGTTTTACTGAAATACAGTAATCGGATTTTTCTGCTGCAACACTGTCTTAGTCTTGGTCTGGTTTCTGTAATGTGGAGACTCTGGGATGTAACTGTGTCTTATTATTTAGGTGTATTTAAGAATCATAATCTAAATCACATGCATATGTGATTACCATCACAGGTCACTAGAAATTGACATGACTAGAGAACACTGAGAACCATTTACACAAGCCAGACGTCCCAATGCGCCGGCTAATAAGGTCTTAAAGAACAGATATGAGCAACAGATGTGATATCAGGGGGTGTGGTCAGAGCTGGATGGAGAGGCAAGAAAACAGGAAGTAAACAAGCCAAAACATATCCAGATTTTTTTTATAGAAACACAGGAAAGCAAACATGCAAAATTTGGGAATAAATGGAGGACAAATTTTTTTAAGACAGGTAGCTGATTAGCAATGCGCAGGAGAGGTGTTTTGCCTCTTGTGGCTTTGATCTGTGCTATTTTCTCTGACTTTATTTTTCTGGTTCATGAGCAACTCTGGGGGCTTGAGCACTTGCCATTTTCCCCTAATTCATTACTGCCCATTTATTGTTAATTTCAATTATTAATAGAAATGACATGACAAGCAAAATGCAAGAGACAAATGAACATCTGGAAGAGCAGTATAATCAGAACACCTTAGATAGTTTTAGTTTCCATTTTGGCAGGCTAGCTAATGTTACTCTATCTAATGAATTGCTGTAGATGCAGTTTTCTTGAATTAAGTATTAAAAACAGATCATGTAACCTGTTCAAGTGGCCTATGAACCAAACTGAGGGGTTTTATTTTTATTTTTATTTTTTTTGCTACGTTTCGCTAGCTTTGAGGCTTTTGGCACTAGAACTTGGGCCAGGATCTCTCTCTTTGCTAACATTTAGTTTTCATTTTACATAGACAGTGAGGTGACACAGTGAGATTTCACAAATATAAGAAGAAAGGAAGCTGCTAGGAAGAATGAACCTGGATGAAGAGAGGTGAGACGGAAAGGCTGAGAAAAAGGTTGTAGGTAAGCCATCTTCATCCATTTATCCTACAAGAGTGAGGAAAAAATATAATATACATATATCATAAAACTATCCAATAAAGATCAGAGAGTTTGTTTAGAATCTCCAGTGTACTTCATATATAAAAAATATTGTGAGAACACTGCTACTGTAAAGTAAGGATTCATGCCGGTGTAAAAATAGGGAGAGAATGTAAATAGAGTGTATAAATAGATATACTGAAGGGCTCACTGGGACAGTTGTGTTTCTGTTGGCACAGTTGTGTTTCTTTCACTGTTTATAACTGTTTACATTCACTAGCTTTCACATTCAGTTACTGTGCTTCTCTTTGTGTCAGTGCAAAAAAAAGGGGACTTCCACACAATGCATTAAACTATAAATTGTCTGATATTCACTGTATTTTAAGCTAAAACACTGCTGGGTTGGGGTTAGATGTGAAGGATTAGTTTTTTTATTTGAGGTTTCAGAAAGAAGGACCACAAACAAAGCAGTGTATACACTGATCACCATGAGACAAGAATCTCATAGAGAAAGACAGAGAACAAAGTTGCAACTGTAACGGCAAACATAGGGATTCATTCTGCATTTACATTTACAGCATTTAGCATACGCCCTTATCCAGCGCGACTTATAGAAGAAGTGCTTCGTATTCGCTATCAAAAACCTGAGCTTGAGACAAAGGACAAGGACGGGTGCAGGACCATAATTTGCTTTACAAAAAAGCATATGACACACCTCCAAAATGTTTTATTATTTTATATTTTTAAAAATATTTTTAAATCAATTTTTAAGTTGATTAAGGTATTAAATATTTATTTATTTGTATATTTTTAAAATGTATTTTTAGTGTAAATAATCACAATTGTAATCAAAATAGTAAATAAACAAATAAAGGCTTCTTCTTCTTCTTCTTCTTCTTCTTCTTCTTCTTCTATTTAGACGTTACCTTGCCACTTGTGTCCAGGCCAATCACAGCGACACTAGCCAGTTGTGGGCATCCGTGAGCTTGTGTGTGTGGAAGAGGGTAGATAGCGCTTTCCTCCAAGTGTGTTACGCTGCCCTCTGATGCAGCAAGAGCAGCAGTTTGAAAAGATGAGGCAGATGAAAAGTTGGCTTAATGTGTCATGGAGGAAGCACATGTCAGCCTTCAACTAGGAGAGAGCTGGCTGGTGGGTGGGAATTGGCAAGACCAAATTGGGGAGAAAATGGAGGAAATACTATATGTACACTATACAGCCCAAGATTTTGTGGACACCTGGGCATTGCACCCATATGTGCTTGTTGAACATTCCATTCCAGATTTAATTGCCCATTTACTGTTACAATAACCTCCACTCTTCTGGGAAGGCTTTCCACTAGATTTTGGAGTGTGGCTGTGGGGATTTGTGTTCATTCAGCTACAAGAGCATTAGTGAGATCAGGTACTGATGTTGGTGAGGAGGTCTGGGGTGCAGTCGGTGTTCCAGTTCATCCCAAAGGTGTTCAGTGGGGTTGAGGTCAGGGCTCTGTGCAGGACACTCGAGTTCTTCCACTCCAACCTTAACACATGTGTCTTCATGGAGCTCGCTTTGTGCACAGGGGCATTGTCATGCTGGAACAGGTTTGGGCCTCTGAGTTCCAGTGAAGGGAAATTGTAAAGCTACAGCATACAAAGAACCACATATGGGTGTGATAGTCAGGTGTCCACAAACCTTTGGCCATTTAGTTTATATGCTGTATAATAATAAAAATACTACTACTACTACTACTAATAATAATAATAATAATAATGTTGTGATTATAAAAATTGTGATTTCTGGAAAAATAGCCTAATTTGTCTACATGAGCACTGTCATGTTCTTGAGCGCAGATTGTATTATAGCCACTGATTGTCCTTTAATGTCCTTCCTTGAATTATCTTCCCTGGAGCGATGGCATGGGTACTTGACAGGGATACATTACAGATATTATCTTGTAGGACTTATCTCTGTAGGCTTATGTGCTTGCCCTCCTCATGTTCAACAGTTATATTATTATGGACCAATATTCCTTTTTTTAAACATTATGTGTTAAAGGTTATTTTGAGTGTAATAATGACAGATCTGAATTTCTGAGTTTCAGTTGTTGTACGTTCCAGCTGTCTCTTTTCATAAATGTTGTTTCAGCTGCTAAAATTTTGAGACGAAGGGACAACATATTGAGTATTTCTTAAATGTATTTGATCTTTGTATTGCTATAAAATTAAAACATACAGGCAAAACAGAAATACTAGGATAAGTTATTAAGAAATATAATGACCTTAATATCAACAGAGGCTTATGACCATAGATCTTGGTGGCACAGGAGGACATTAATAATGACATAGCCTCAACCAAAATGAAGTTGAGATGTTTTCACACTTGACATATGCTAAAGGCTACTATCTCGTGAATTTTAGGGGTAACTCCGTAATACACTGTTCAGAGTCGACAACATACAGCCATCCAGCGCACAGTCTAACAGCTTGATTTAAGCGGTTTTAGACATACATTTATTCAACTGGGTTTGATACAGCATGTATGTTTTGCGTGTGCAAGACAAACACAGTAGAGCTAATATCATTAACCAGGGTTGCCAGGTTTCAGCAAAATTTCCAGCATAACTACATCTCAAAAAACACACGAAACACCTGAAACTAGCCCAAAAAGTCATTTTTCCACAGTCTTTTTGTGTAGGGAAACAAGAGCACGATGGTGCACACTCATTTCTGATGTATGGACATTATCCATTCCATAATTCCCCTTTCCCTCTTCCCTGTCTCTTGCATTATATCTTAGAATAGAAATGGTTTTGTACATCATAGACACACCATCTGTACTTAATAGATTTAATTCTGATTATTTGCTATAAAACCAGATCTTGGTGGTCGTGGAGTACTTTTAAAGTAGCCCAATCTGGCAACTTCATTAACTGTTCTGTCTGCTGCTCTTCCACCGAGCATGGGGCAGTGTGATACCTGCCCCAGTGTGCCTCTATTAATGAATTAACACAATTTTTGACCACTAGGTGCAATAAGAACTCTATGGACGATTGCACAACATCTAGAATAGGGATCTTCAGTCTTATCCAGAAAGGACCGGTGTGGCTGCAGGCTTTCATTCCAACCAAGCAGGAGCCATACCAGAAAACTTCACTTGTTTAATCAGTTCATCTTAGTCTCCAACCAAGTATGAAGTGTGCCTCCAATTTGGCTGTAATGAAAGCCTGCAGCCTTCTTCCTTTATTTAAATTCTTGCACTAGCATTATAGCATTGCTTTTTTAAGCAGAACAACTGCCACATTTGAATAAAAACAGGCTTCAGTGATCTAATATAGCAATATCCAGGCCAACCACAACAATATTTGACACAGATCAGCGTGTTTCAGCTGTGCTCCAGACCTCTCTCTAAGGGTGCTGCTTTACATCAGCGACTCTGTTTGTCCTCATTAATTTATCAATGGAGTAAAAAGGGAATTGTTTTCTGTAGCCGTGTTTAGGTTTGTTTTTAAACTGCGTCTTGTCACTTCAATAATCTAACTGAAAAGAAACTGACATTTTGTGTGTACATGCTTTTTACACATAGCTAAAACCTGGCCTAAATAAGATAGCAGGATGCTCACACGCACAGTAGTGCTGTTGGGGGTTTGGTTTTTAAACACTGTGTTAAACATTTTCTGACCACAGCACTGCTAATAGCTGGATATTTTGGGCCACTGATGAGTGCAACAGAGGTGGCTGACAAACAAAAGAGCACTAGATGGGCTACAGTCCTTAACTGGATACCTTCAAATGGCCTACATGGTACCCGATAAAGTACATAGAGATACACAGAGTGTGCTGTAAATATATATTAGGACAAAATGACGAGACGTCATTTGCATCTATGTTAATTATTTTATGTAAATGATTAATACACATTAATATTAAATATAAATATAAATATTTTATATAAATACTAAAATAATTATATATTGTGTGATACCATTCCACTCTTCTCTGTTGTCTTATAAATGAGTTTACAGGACAGGAATTATGTCTAAAGTAAGAACAAATGGTTTGAGCTTCAATGTTATTATTTAGAGTAATATATAAATGATAAATAAAAAATATAAATGATAATAAAAATAAAACTGATACAAATATAAAATTAATCTGGCTGGAATATTTTAGGATTGTTTCCTGGTTTGAAAACTATTTCGTATGCTAGTCCCAAATGTATATAAACACTGAATTGTGATATATTGTATCATATTGTATACTGTATATAGTTTGAACTATCCATTTCCGTTTAATATAGAATTTCTCAAGAAAGTAAAAAAAATCTCAGTTTTAAGAAATATTTTTATTCCTATTTGTGTAAATTATAAAATAAAATAAAAGTATATAATGGATTCATGCAAAGCGTCAACCTTCAAGATAATCTAATTTAAGGAAATACAGTCAGGTCCATAAATATTGGGACAGTGACACAGTTTTGGTAATTTTGCCTCTGTACACCACCACAGTGGATTTGAAATGAAGCAGTCAAGATGTGACTGAAGCGTAGACTTTCAGCTTTAATTCAAGGGGTTTAACAAAAATATTGCATTAACCGTTTAGGAATTACAGCCATTTTTTACAGAGTTCC
>CM040463.1:5011104-5035043 GCA_022758105.1 Pangasianodon gigas | reverse complement strand
GAACTCTGTAAAAAATGGCTGTAATTCCTAAACGGTTAATGCAATATTTTTGTTAAACCCCTTGAATTAAAGCTGAAAGTCTACGCTTCAGTCACATCTTGACTGCTTCATTTCAAATCCACTGTGGTGGTGTACAGAGGCAAAATTACCAAAACTGTGTCACTGTCCCAATATTTATGGACCTGACTGTATTTAATAAAAGAAAGTATTTTTGCTCTTTTTAAAAAAAATTGCATTTTTTTGGAAAAAATAAAACAAATAAACTTTTTGTTAGGGCAGGGGGATTTTAAGGGTATTTGACTTTTTTATTCCTCACAGTGAGCTAAACACACACACACACACACACACAGTAGGCTATTGTCTTAGAACTAAATCTAACAGAGCTCCAGAAACTCCAGTGACCTCTAAAGTTACTTTCAATGTTTAAACCCATCGTTAATGATCAAAGCTGTTTGCTAAAAATGTGTGTGAGCAGTCCTCAATACTTTTAGTCATTGTTGCCAGTTGCTTGTTGTTGTGTAATAGGAAACAGGTAGCATATTAACTTTTTTTTCAGTAACTAAAGATCTCACAAAGAACTGCTGTGTGGGACTTAAGCTGCTGATGAAATACTGTGGATTACCCACAAAGACAAAAAAAGGCGAGGTATTAGCAAAAAAGTATCTTCTTTTATCTAATTCATCTTACGTTTTAAGGGTCTTGCTGAAAGCTCCACATCATCTCTCAGGCACCAGTGCAACACTAAGTACATATTATTCAATTAGAACTTAAATTGGTGTTGGTCATACATCAGTCTGCTTGTTAATAAAACCACTTAAGGTGATATTTTTTTTATCCAAATATATGCATATGGACAGAAATACTGTAAGCATTTCTGTAAGCTTCAGTAAGAGTATAGGTGAGTCATATATATATATATAAGAAATAAAACAAAATGTTGCTAAATGTACACAAAATGTGAAAATGTGTTTTGGTTTTTCTAAGCAATTTGCAAAAGATTACAATTTGTTTTATTTATTGAACAGTGACATGTCATAATTTTAATTATTTATAGGTACATTTAAAATGTTGGAACGTCCACGAAGCAAGTAAGTTCCTGTTATCACTTACTTTACAGCAGCTATAAACCTCAAAGCCTCACTTTGTATTGAAGTTAACAAGAGAGAAAAGTGCAGCACTTTACTGAGAATCTGTGAAGAGCAAAGTCCTTCCTCCTTCCTACTTTCCCATGGTCAAAACTTTACCTCAAAGCATTGACACTGGTGACTCCTTCTAAAAAATGCTAACTGAACATAACATATTTGAAACTGCACATCAATATAAACCTGTGATTTGCCTTCAAGCTGGAATTATTGTCGAAGCTGTGGCAACTTTATGTAGCCTTCACCGAATCTGACTCTATATTGTAGGTATTAACTGCAGGAGACCATGGGAGCAAAATTTGCCAAGCTCTCTGCGTGGGTGGGGCATAATCTCTCCCCTGTCAATCACAGCGAACTAGCCAATCATGGGTGTCTATGGGCTGATGTATGTGGAGGAGGGTAGGTAGTGCTTTCCTTTGAGTGTGTCATGCTGTGATATAGTGACTGGCTTCATGTGTCTCAGAAGAAACAGGTGTTAGCACTCACTCTCCACAGTTGGTCGATGTCATGTGATAACAGAGAACTAGATAGTGAGTAGAAATTGGCAGGCTCGGTGGGAATTGGCAGATAACCAAATAAAAATATTGGAAAAACTTCATTAAAGGTCATATACATTTCCAGAAACAGCAATTATGATGAAGCAGGTGACACTTTTAATTTAAAGAAATAATATGATAACACTAAATAAAGCACTAATAAGCTGCTAATGTGGCCAGTTCTCTGCTGTATAACTGCTATGAATTAATGTCTAATATGTGACACCATGTACTGAAGTGTTTCTATAGATAAGCAAAAATTACAAGTGTATGTGTGAATATTGATATTATTAATTGTCCTTCATGGTAACATTTAAGTACTATTTGAACATTCTCGTTATCTCTTCTTCTCCCTCTACATCACAGTAGAACAAGAAACAGAAGTAGGTCACATGTTTCCCTTCTGTGTGACGCTTTTGTCCTAAAAACACAGATATGAAAGGCCTATTTTGTTACATCCTGATTATATCTTGTTGTCTTCTCTCATTAAATGTAACTTTAATCCTTGCCCTTTGTTCCAGAACAATGTATCTCTAACCCAAATTAGCTCCAAGACCATGGATAAGAGAGAAAAGATACAGAATACAGATAATTAATACAGAAGGGAAACAACAAAGCAGAAAGATCTTGATGTTCTGAACTGAAGTTTTTGCAACAGGAGGAATTTGTTTCTTAAGAACTCAGTGCATCTTCTCATCACAGAGAATGAAATATATTAGCAATACAGTACTGTGCAAAAGTCTTCAGAAATTCTGTAAAACAAAGATGTCTACAAAAATAATAAGGAATTACTATATTGAGTAACAACTAAAACTACCATGTCAAAAATTAAGTGATAATTTGCCTTTGTCTTAAAAACTGCTTTAAATTTTATACAAAAAGTTTCCCTAAGATATTTGCAAACTACTGTACTTTTCCAAATCAACATAGCAACAAATTTCTAGTATATTCCATTTTAGTTCACTCCTAATTCCCAGCATTGCAATTCCCAAAAAAAAAAAAAATCTTTCCTGGTATTTCCTGGAATTATTTAAACTCCTGTCTGAGCTGTGCTGCTGGTTGCCGTAAATCATTTGCATAATGTGAGAATAATCCAGGTGCTTGAAAATGCAGCTCTAATCAGAATTTGAGAATGTAAAATGATAGTGTGGAACGAGAGTTATCAACACACAGCGTTCTCTTCATGGCTTTATCAGAATGAAAACCTAGTGTAAGGGTTTAGATACTGTACTTTCAGCCATTTCTGAGAAGCACTCTCACAGTGTCTCACAATGATCTGAGTTTGTGGTTGACTGCCTTGAGGGCTTTTCCCTGAAACTTAGTAAAATCATTCTGAATGTACCTGGGGCTCTGACATACAAACAACTTCTTCAAGGACCTAATTAGTGTGAAGATCATTACAAGCCTTTTTAATGATAAATAAAATGTTGTAAAGGACTACACACTTGTGTAGAATAGGGAGGTAACCAGAAACAAGTAAATTATTTGGAAAGAACAGATAATGAACAGGAGGAGCACTATTCTTTTTTTTTTTTTTTTTTTTTTTTAAAGAAATCTGGTTGACAGTAGAGGTGTGCATTAGGGCTAGGATCCCACAGCATGCAACAAAAAATCATGTGAGCTAGAGGTTTTTACTTTCATGCGAGCGAGCCATCAGTTGTGAAGTTCACGGAACAGAGAAAGAGTGCATTCATTAATGTGAATATGATCCATTCATCCCTAGTAACTGCCTGGTCAGGGTCATAGTGGTTCAAATTCAGCTGCTAGTTTGTTTATATTTTAAATATATCATATTATATATAATATAATATATATTTAATAGAAGCAAATACATTTGTTAGATAATGCCACTGGCACGTACAAACAAAAATAATAATTTCATGAGTGGAATTTTAAAAAAAGTCCAGCGTGCACATCTCTAGTCTCCATTTTCTCCCTAATTTCATCATCTTCCCTATCATATAACAGCTACCAGGCTAACACAGGCTTCCTCTGAGACACATGAAACCAGCCTGCATCTTTTCAAACAGGTAGTTCAGATCATTATTTGGGAAGTTTGATCAGGTAGGATTTTCTGCAGTCTGAATGTCAAAAAAAAACACCATATGAAATCAGATTCAAGCTTAATTTGTACGTAGTTTCAAATCCATTTAAAATTTCAGTACTTGCAACTCAGTATGAACAGTGAAATTGTGATTTGGTGCTTTGTGATGTAAGAAATTTGCAGCAAGAACAACAATAGACAAAAACAAACATGAAGGAAAAGTGCAGGAAGGAGAGTGCTTTATTTTAGATCAGATTTTTAGTGTCTGCATTGCAAATTTCACCAGACAGGAGGACATTTGCTGTCAGGTTCATGCTGGCTGGTGAAAGTTAGCTAGTTAACTGGCTACCAGTGCGAAGATCATCCGATGGATTATTTTTTATATAAGGCAGGGAAACGTTCACTCATGGCTTTTTGCTGCAGACAGCAGCAACACGAAAAGAAAGAAGACGAGCCTCCCTGGAGCCCTCACCCTCTTCTGACTCGGCCCATCATGCTGTTTTTTTTTTTTTAAATGGTGTTGTTGTTCTTGTTGCAAATGTTTGATCTCAGGAGGCACGCTACACCAAATGAAAAAAAATCCTACCTGAAATCCAAATGACAGAGTGTTCATAGTCCTGAGTGACATGAGATTTTAATCAGATTTAAAACCAGGTTTTATCATACTTACAATGCAACTTGGACACATTATCAGTGATATAAGCCTTGGCTTGTGTCCAAGTAGCTTATGTGTTTCACGGATTACCCCACTTGTCCTTCAATATAGCAGACATCTAACACAATCAGAACCGTACAGGCCTCCCCACTGACTAAGGCTGTACCACTGGCACCATTAATGCATGCTCAGTGCCACTGGTTCCGTATGAATTTCTCACACCACACAGACATGTCTACGTAACACAACCAAAACTGTACATGCATTAGTGCAAAACACCAGCAAACATCTCACCCCTATGTAAAATACAATGGGGTCATCGTTGCCAGCTCATTTAACAGAGTTTGTGTGTGAGTAGTTTGTACTTCCAAGGGAACTGTGAGCTCCAGCCGGATCACTTGCCTTGTGGTTTTTGACATCAAGACAATGTCTGGCCTGAATGTTGTTACTATGATGGTGTCTGGGAAATTGCAGGCAGTAGCAAGGGGTTTGCCTGATTTGGATATTTGTGTCTGTGACTTGTCTCCTGCCCTGACAAAAGCAATGGCCTGTCTCTCTCCATGTTGCTGCTCACTACAAATGATTCCCGAGCAGATGGCATCTGCTATTAGCATTAGAAACTGGTCATGGTGCCAATGATAGCGCCTCTCTCCCAGGGTCTTCAGGCAACAGCTCAGTATATGCTCCAGGGTTCCTCCTCTCTGGCACAGTGAGCATGCTGGGATTTCCACCATACCCCCACCTGAAGAGCTACATGGATGTGACTGAAAAAAAAAAAAGGATTTCATGTTTTGCTGCCGAAACTGCACAAAAGAAATTGGATTCGATCCATTTGTCTGAGCAAAGTCACTTAGTTACTCACTATAAACAAAGAACAAATATTATTAAGATGAATAATATTAAGGCAATTATTCAGTAACTAATGTGGTTACACATTTCTTTCCTGCCAAGTGTTAGTCACTGAATATAGGTTATTCAGTGACTAGCATCTGGCAGAAAAGAAATGTGGTTACGAAAGTGTGGAATGTAAGTCTGGACCTTCTGAGGGAGTTTTAAGGGTTGAAGGATAAAGTCCAAAATCAGATTTTATCCATCGGTGTTTAATTACCCGTGTAGCTAAATGATTCGTGGAATATACACACTGTAGCTGAAACACATAGCACAAACATTAGTATTTATCTATAAATATGTAAAACATTGTTAGTGGTGTCAAATTGGCTGTGCTATAAGTGGAATAAAACACTTCAGAGCGTGCTATCATTGGAAATTAATAACCTTCCTGATGATAAGAGTAACTCCTCATCACTTCAGGCTGCATCACACCACCCCATCACTGATTATTTTTCTTATAACATTGTCTCCCTAAGTGTTTTATTCTGTACCAGTTTTGTGCAATACAGTAGGTACGATTGTTCTGTCACTACATGTTAACTGTTGCCTCTTTGCCCACTGTTGCCCATCACTGAACTAGCAAAAAAAAAAGTTTTGTTGTAAGTGGAAATTAACCTGAATTGGCAAACTATACTAGGCAAATATGAGATACTTTGACATGCAAAAGCAAAACCGGTCAAACCAATTTTCACATGCTGCGCTTAGGGTAAAAAGGTTATCTTACATTTATTGAGATTTCTGCAAATGATATCCAGACAAAACAACACAGCTGATACAAACAGATACAAATACAGATATGAATAGGAGGAACACTATTTGTGTTGTTGTTCTTGTTGTGTTGTTTTGTTGTGGCATCTTGTCCTGGACTAACACACATTAACACACCTTTTTCAGCTCACCAGCTTATTATCAGACATTAGAAATGTCAGGTGTGTAATTAGGGGAAAAAACACCACTAAACTGCACATTTCTGTGGCTCTGCAGGTCTGCATGATGAGTAGTTTTGACTCAACATGAACGGATTAGACAAAATCAGGCATTAGCAGGAATGAGACGCATAAGAGAAATGAGAAAAAGGAGAAAACCTCTCTGATTTCATCTAATTAATCTAATCACACAAATGATCCTCTTCCACAGCAACTAATTAATCTAATCACAGTAACAAGCCTCTCATCATGCTGCCTTCTGCTATTGTTTCATTCATCATTCACTAAAAATCCACACCTTCTTACTTTTTCTCCCTCACTGAAAGCACGGAATGATGTAGTTCTAAAAAACAATTGCAACCGCTGCAAACCAAGCTCACAAGCCACTGACAAAATGCTGTTCTGTCCTTTTAATCATTTTAATTGTTCTTAATGTTCTTAATGTTATATTGTAATATTGTCAAAAAATGGTCAAGAAGTTCAGAAGGCATAGTGTAGATAGTCAGAAGCCATAATTATTAATGTAATTACTTAGAAAGTGTTATTATTATTATTATTATTATTATTATTATTATTATTATTACTTTTTTAAAATCTATTTTCAGTTTTCCTAAGAGGTGCCTTTTAAATAAATGATAGATGCATGATTTAAATAAATGAATTAGTGAAAAATATATATTAAATTACATATATAATTTAATAATAAATTACAAGGTGCACTCGAGGTACATTCTTTGAGTATAACATTTTTAGATTATTAAAAGTATCAATTCATTTGCATTTTTATTAATACTCATGATCAAATTATTGTCCATACACATTTTAAGTAATTACTTGAATTCTTTCATAAGACTGAATAATAATAATAATAATAATAATAATAATTATTATTATTATTATTATTATTACAGCCAAAAAATTTTGAATGAGAGTTAAAAACACTGAGCAGATTTGATGAAGATTTTTAAGATATAATGTTTCATCTTTGACATTCACAGACAATTTGAAACCAGTTAGGAATCTGTGTGTACTTTATTTTGGCAGAAACGATCACCACTTTATGACCAAAGAAATTGTCACACAGTGTTCCTGGGTTTGGCTCCGGATCCACCGTGACCCTGACCAGGATAAAGAGGTTACTGAAGATGAATGAATGAATAACTAATGTGAAATATTCCAAAACAGGCTGATTGTGCCAAGATGAAAAAAAAAAAATCAATACTGGCTTGGTTCTAGATTAAAATATTTTGTTTTCCCCCATTATGTTGTTTAAAGTGTTATAGTGGCATAATGCTTTAGGTGTCCTTTTAGTAATTGTGTCAAACCTGCTCTTAAAACCAACACCTGTTTTGTCTCAGTATGTTTATTCGGTAAATAACACACAGAAACAGGTCCATTGTGTCTATGTATCCTGGCGATAACCTTGATTGAGAGCAGTCTGAATGTTTGGTGTCTTACAGCTCATACTTCAGCTGTGTCAGTGTCAGCCATTTTATAGTGGTGTCCAAAAACCTAGTGGAGAATATCCAGTGCACTCTTTTAATCCCATAATGCATTGCGATATACATTGTACCCTAGTGGCCAAAAAAATCCTCATTGCGCTGTGTTGTTTGGTTTGGCCTTGGTCTGAGGAATACAGCGAGCAAAGAAGGCAATGACCCATCAGACTAGTGATGGGAATTCTGGCTGTTTTCACTGAGATCAGTTGGTTCAACTCTTAAACAGCTCAATGAGGGATTTTTCTTCTTTGCCTAACTAAGGCTGACATTTTGTCATGAAATCTTACCTTCTAATTAACAAATTAACATTACTTTGCATTGCATTTATATACATTATAAAATCTATTTAAATTTTTGTTAAATCGGAAAGGCATAAATAATCTCTAAATCATAAAGGCCAAACAAATGTGCTTTGACCGATATATTACTGCATTAAGGTTACTGTGCTGCTGTGTCTGTGCTTCATTAAGATGATTCATTTCCATTTATCCTCATAACTGCTGATAACCGATCATTTATTCATTCATCTTCAGAAACCGATTCCATCTTGGTCAGGGTGGTGGTGGATCCGGAGCAGATCCCTGGCGTACTGGACGTGAGGTCGGAAGCCACCCTGGATGAGACATACACATTAACACACCCATTCACACCTAAGGCAATTTATCATAGCTAATCTGCATATTTCACCGAGGTGAGAGGAAACCAGAGAACCAAAAGAAAACCCACACAGATACCCCTTGGGGGGGGGGGGTCTTAGGTTTCGATTTAGGTTTAGGGTTGGGGGTGGTTGATGGCAGTCGGCTGGGACATGTTAAACTTGACACAGACAGTAACCTGAGCTCGATGTGTGAGGCGGCCACCATGCCTCCCCTGATAACTGATGGTCTCCTTTACTACAGTTGACTACATACAGTACATCTTTAACAAGTAGAATCATCCTGCTATTTCAATAAATCTATTTTGCAAGAGTAAAGCCATTGCCTAAATTTACAACAAAAAAAAAGAGCTTATCCAGTATATGTGAGTTGGTGCTCCATGTTCACCTACTGGTTCAGTTAATAATTATCTCAGGTGCTTTATTAGGCTTTATTTACTAGGTTTGATACAGAAAGATAATTATTTGGATAGCGCATTAGCTAATGTTCCATATAACAATCTCTGTGTGGTGCTCCTGATTTTCCAGTGTAGGGAACAGTGAGTAGTGGACTATTTCAAACACAGCTTATTTCTGACTCAAACACCAAAACAGCTCTGTAGTAAAACATTTCATATACATATCTATTTGAACCAATTAATTTGGCTTCAAAATGCAGCTACTGCTGTTTTTTTCCAGCTCTTTTGTAAAGTTTTGCCTATTTTTTTTATAGATTACCGTGTCATTAAGAATCAGAAAACACGATCAATTGCATTTAAGATACTGAACAGCATGGCATGATTTGAGGGGAGTGGGTGATGATTTCAGCCTCGTAGCACCACTGAAAGACTAGTGAAAAAACTTCAGACACCAAAGTAGATCTTGGCTGATCAACATTTAGGTGTACGCTCTTTCTGATACTTGCATACTGTAATGTGTAAGTTTGGTTCATTTTCCACTGTGTTGTGTTTCTCCCATGGTAAAGAGGTCAGTCTTCCTTCGTTCTCACAAATGCCGAGGCTATGATAATAAAAGGCGTGGCAGACTAGCAGGCACCGAGGATTATTTTCATAATGTTCTTTTACAAAGCTCTGTATAAATGAAAATTGGACTGGCATAGATGAGTTTTTTCAGTCAGACTGTAAAAGGATTCCTAATTTGGATTCCTAAGAGGTACACAGAAAAAAAAGACAGAAAACACAATATGTAGAGAGAGAGATAGGAAGGGGGTTGGGGGGCCAGGTTGGTTTGTTTTCACCTGCACAATGTGAGAAAGAGAAGCATAAGGGTAGCTGTGTGTGTGTGTGTGTGTGTGTGTGTGTGAAAGAGAGAGAGAGAGAGATGGGGAGAGATATTCCTTATCCACACTTCATCAGCTTTGAGCCAAATACAGTCTGTATAGCAATACACATACATGCAGTTCATCTCTTTCTTTGGTAAAGTTGCATTTATATATCATAATGTGAAATAAGGCTCTGTTTCAAAGATTAGCCTTATGATTTTCCCTTTAACAGATCAACAAGTTAAAACAGTTGTAATTACTATCTCTACAAGACAAGCGATGAGCTCAGTGGGGGTGTCCATCTACTCAAATGTCACCTACTCAAGTGTTGTTCTGTGCTAAGCAGTCTGTATTAAAAAAACAGGAGTGCGTGTGTGTGTGTATGTGTGTGTGTCAGGTTTATCTCAGAAAGACAGCTAACTCACAACCACTCTGACGCTGTGTGTACTCTGAGAGACATGACAACGGACCAGGACCTAGCCTGACTAATACCCTACTACAGTTTCACTTTAGCTTCCACCTTGGGCCTGGAATGCTGATGTAGGAGATTTCTGAACCTGAAACAGAGCAAAATGCTACAACAAGCACTGCTTTGTAAGTACTAAGCCTAAACCTAAAAGTCAACTACAGTGGATATGCATAGCCTACACACCCCTGAAACTGAAAATGAACTCAGCTAAGTCATGAAAGTTAGCTGAAATGAAAGTCAGCTAAGATCCACCTTTAATGTGTTTTAGGGGGGAAAGAAGAAAAAGAAAAAACTTTACAATAACCACAGTTGTGCACATCTCTCTTTGCTTGTGATACAGCCCTTTTGGGTAAGAGTCTCCCAACTCGGCACATCTTAATTTGACAATTTTATCCCACTCTTCCTTGCAAAAATGCTCCAGATCTATTAAATTGAAGAGGATCTCCTGTGTACAGCCCTCTTCAAGTCATTCCACAGGTTTTTGGGTGTGTAGAATTCTTTATGTCTAATGTATACCAATCAACGTTTCACACGTTTCTACATAGCATAGTAATATGTTGACTTTTTCACCCTGTTGTAAATCTGGTTTTGCTGCTTTCACCATTGGCAAGAATGAAGGATGATGTTGACACTGTCTCAAGGTACATCAGTAGGGAAACCTGGAAAACATGTTTTTTTTTTCACTATGTTGTGTAATCCTACAAATATTGTACTACAAATAGAAGATATCATTTTAACACTTGGAAAATAGAAAATTTAATTTACACCCAAACACTTAAGTATTTCATTTTATTTTATTTTTCAATATTCATAACAGTTTCTTTCAGTATTACTTTATAGTGCTCGCCTTATGACTCACCTAATAAGATAGCTTTGATCACCTCCACCTGGAAACACATAAAATACATTTATAATAAAATATTTGTGGTGTGCTTAGTGATTCTGGTGATAATGTTGCTTGGAGAAAATATTTAGCTCCAAAAAACACAAGAGCAAGAGCTTCTTTTCTCACTCATCATTTTTCAGTGTCATTTTTCAACGTGAACGTCATATTAATTAGAAATCCAGTGTAGAAGTAGTGTAGACAGCAAACACTCAGAGTCTCAGAATGCAAGGACACAGTGTAGTCAGCTCGACTAGTTAGAGATCTCCGAGATGATGGTGTGTTGATGGTGGTATTAGCTTGAAAGTTGAACCCTTGGAAACTGATCTGTTTGAGCAGAGTATGCAGATGAGGAGCACTGCCCAGCCTGGAGGACATTCAGAACATAAACTCTGAACTCTTGACCACAACTCCAGCTCCTAACACTAATGCGCACACACACATACACACACACAGCAGCAGGACATAACTCATATATGTAAAAAATGACATATTTGCACATGCACTTTTAGTATATATTTATATATGTATGTTATATAGGTACATAGATACATAATACCTTCTCATATGTGTGCTATTTGTATGCTCTTGCATGCGTCCTCTTGCACGATCCCACGCCCCACCCCTTACATTATACCCTTTGTATATTGTCTGTATAGTCTATTTATTGTTTGGTACGCACAGTCTTGTGCACAGTCTTGTCTTTGACTGCACATTTGCTACGAATGTGCATGTGACCAATAAAGCAATTGTGACAAAGCTTTGAATCTTGAAACTTGGAGGTGAGGGAGCTAGACAGACTAAAGTACTAAAGCGCCGCTGCATCGCTCTTTCCTCTCTTTAGGCAGAGATGAAGCACTAGCTCTTACTGGCGGTATCAACAGGTAGCCGAAAAGCACTGTGGGTAGTGTAGGAAACCTTTAACCAATGTGCCAGTTTAAAGTTAAAAAATAAAGATAAAAATAAAGCTCAGAATTTCATTACAAAACAAATCCTGGACACTACTGAAGATTGTTAAATGTTGATTATAAAGACTGTTATGCAAGCTATTCAGAGTGGATTTTTCCCCCCTTTAACTATAGCACGAGTTAAACTGAGTTAAATGACTGATGAATGACCCTTGTAAGAGATTAACCAATGAATTTAGCCGTGTAGGATCACCTCCCACCCAGGTGAGCCCCACGATTCGCTCAGTGTAGTGGCGTGTATGCAGGGTAGACAAAGTCAACAGTAGCATATCGTTTGCATTGGGTTTTCTGATTGGTAGAGGTTGAGTGAGTGTGATGTAATTTTGTCTCGATCTACCCAGCATAGCGTGAAGGCGACATCTGCGAATGCCTTGGCGAGCGCGCAGTCAGTTTGACGAAGGAGAAGGAGACAGATTGTAACAACAACAGGATGTAAGGAGGTATCTCCGCCGCTGTTTCTAAAGGTAATTCGTTTTTTTAAAGAAAGTGTAACATGAAGTCAAAATGTATTTTATACTAGGACTTTTCGGTTTGTTGTGTGTTTTTTCCCGTGTTTAGATTTACTAGAAGCGAACACACATTTTCATATTTCGTTTGAACTGAGATGAGAAGTTAAGCTAACATCTGTTCCCGGCTGACGTTTACTTAATTATTTATTTATTTTCACAGTTTACGTTTTTCGGTTACTCTAGCAAATACCTTTTAACCGACTTTGTTCCCGTGTTTTCAGAAAATCTAGTCATTTTCGTGAGTTAAAAGTTTCCGAGCCAACTAGCTCCGTTGCCAAGGGTTGGGTCGTGTCCAAAATGGCTCTCCTTTCCCTACATAGGTGCACTGCATTAGAAATAAAGTCATGGCCACTTGTTCACACTACATAGTGCATTATAAATCCGTTTGAGATTCAACCTTCTTTGCCCAAAGTCGTGTTACCTTTCTTGGCTGTTTGAAGGTTACGTTAAACCGGTTCTTTCTCGCAGCTTGGTTTCTCAGTAATAATCAAAATTTTAACTTTTCTTTTTTCCTTTCCTTTCCCTTTAATTAGTCATAGCTAACATACTCATTTCCCCAAAATAGTCAGACTCTGTCATTGCGATTTTATTCACTCGGTCTTTCTTTCTTTCTTTCTTTCTTTCTTTCTTTCTTTAAGTACTTCAGATAGTTTAGAGTATTTTCCAACAATATACTGACAGCAATGCACTGCGAAGTCGCTTGTCTTTTTTTTTTATGCAGTGGTGTGTCGATATACCGGTGTAAAGGTATACCGTGATACGAAGTCTTACCCTGTTATACCGATAACTGAGCTATAGAGCTGAACAGTGAAGCTCTGGTGAAATAGCCAGAAATGTTCTTCATGATTGCTGGAGAGAATGACGTTAATCAAGCACGAGGTACGAGATGAACATTATTACAGTCAGCTCCAGAATTACTGGCACTCTTGGTAAAGATGAGCGATGGAAACATCGATCCTAACAGAAATATCTATTTTTTAAGAAGATCACATGCCACAATTATTGTCATCACAAATACTTTGCTCGACCTCCCTTTTCCAGTATAACAGCACTGAGTCTTCTATAACGCTTGAGATTACAGAGCAAGCAATGTGAGACCCTCCTCAATACAGAATCTCTTCCCGTCCTCCAGGGTCCTCTCTTTGGGACGCTTATCTTCGGTCACCCCAGAGCTTTTCATGAAGAGGTCAGAGGACTGGGAACAGCCACGAAAGCTTGATCCCATGGTTATTTAATATGTTTTGTGTGGATTTGGATGTATCATTCAGATCATTGACCTCCTTGAAGATCCAACCACAGGCCAGTTGTAGCTTCTTGAAGCTAGATTTTCATCTCCTGGTCTTTCATGCAGTCCCTACAAGGTTTCCAGGGTCTTTAGAGGAAAAACAGCCCCACAATTAACACTGGTGATTAGGTTCTTTCCTTTTAAACCAGACTTCTTTTTAGATTAATGTGTTTGTTGCAGAAAGCTTTATTTTTCTTTCTTCTGACCTTAGAACCCAGTTCTAGCGAAAGTTCCAGTAGTGTTTAGTGAAATCCAGGTGCTTAGAATAGTAGGCGTTCTTCTTCTCACCCTTTAAATAGTTTGTTGGCATGGAGGTGGTGTCTAATGGTAGATTTGCAGACTTTCTACTAGCTTTCGCAAATTGTGATCCTTGGAGAAGTTTTTGCCTCTTTAATCATCCTCCTCTCTGTGCGTAGGTTCAAAATACACTTTCATCCTCTCCCAGGCAGATTCATTACAGTTCTGTTTGTTTTAAACGTCTTAATTATTGCCCTAGGCATTTTCAGGCATGTAGCCGTTTTTCATAACCTGATTCACGTTGGTCAATGCACTTTTTTGTCTTGTTTAGTTCATGTATCCTCTGATCTTCCCCATACTGATGAATGGTTAAGGGAATTTGTCCTCTGTTTCTCCTCATATCTGACGTCATGGATGACCGCTTAAAGTAAAATCTAACTGGGAACATGCTTCAATTGCATTTTATTCCTAAGAATTTCTAGGGGTGACAGTAAATGTGACAGATGGTTTTGTTAAAAATACTTTTCGATGAGGGTATTTTTTTTTATTTTCTTGAACAAATTTACTTCAGCTAAAGGTTGTATTTCTCTTAGAATTTCAGCAAGAGATTAAGCTAATTAACTGCAAACATCTTCCCCATCTTTACAAAGGGTGCCAATAATTCTGGAGCTGACTGTATTTGACTAGGTATTTAATTTAACTAACGTTAGTGATATTTTGCTATTTGGGATGGAAGGAGGCCATGGCAGCATAGTCATAGATTCTGTAAGTTCAAAGATCCTGGTATTTTTAGGGTAAATAAGTATAGAAATGGTCCTAGGCCATTGTAGTCATTTCTTAGGCAATAAAAACATTACGAAGCAATTTACTACTCTACATAGATTGTCTTTAATGGTTTCAGGGGGTTTGTTAAGACCTGTGTTTAACCGTGCTACAGTCCTAAAGTGAGACCCACCAATCGCACAATCGTGAATTATTAGTTAATTCCTTTGTGAAAGACATTAAGTGCAGTCCTGTAACTTTGTCCTGTATGCATCTGTCTGTGATTTTCAAAAACAAGTGGTTGACTTAACATGGACTTATCGTTGTATCCAGCAGATGAACTGGCTAAACTTTTTGATCCAAACAGGGTCAAAGTCACAGCAAGGTCAAATGTCCGAAATAGATTTTCTTCCATAGTTTCCTTCCTGTTTGTACAGAGATGTTACTTAAGCATTCACAGTCAGGGACTCAAGTCCCAGTTTTCTAGCTATCTACGAATTTTGCCCTCTGTCTCTCAGTCCATCAGTAGGAAATTCTTGTTAGTGCAATATCTCACAAATAAGTGCTTAAATGTAGGATTTGTCTGGATTTATTTATGAACTGATGACATTTTGGCATTGATTCAAAAATGGTCAAGGGCTGTTTTACAGGTCCTTGAGGCATGCAAAGTAGTAATATGAAGGACTAGACTTGCTGGTGGCAGAGACATCACAGAGGAATTTCCATAAGCAAAACCACTGAAAAAGCATGTATACCCATGGTTCTTGTGCAAGTCTGGAAATAAAAAAACAAAAGATTTATATGGATATTTACTAGACAAAGTAATATAGACTTTAAAACACTATGGATCTAAATATGTTAGTGAAATCTGTTAAAATCTATTAGTGAAAAGAATTTCACTGACTTCTTCTTCTAGCTTCAGACAATTCCTGATTTTCTGTGTTAAAATAGCTTCGGTAATTTACGTTCTCACTTTTCATGCTACAGGTAATAACTTTTAAAAATAAAACTAGAATAAGAAAAAATTAGAAAAAGAAAAATGTGACACTAACTACTTTACAGAATAAATCATTAATAAACCAGTGAAGGCTGAATGATCTGTGAAGCTGGTTCTAAAAGGTAATCTAGTAGAACTGAGTAATGTTTACTTTCACTGCTGCTGCTCTGCTTTATGACATTTAATGTCAGACTCTTTGAAAATGGGAAGTAATGTTGAGTTATACGTTTATTATATCTAGATTTTTTTTATTTTTTTTATACCACTTCACCTTGAAACAGCATGTGCAGGAAAGTCCTCTCTCGTGATGAGGCCCAGGCTGTTGTGTCATACATGTGTGTACCGGTAGTTTGTGAAAAAAGAGAAATAAGCTCTTTCACAGACAAGGAAATGAGCTTCTTTCAATAGTAACTCGCTCTGTTTATGCTCCCATCTTTCTGTTAAAACATCTGTGGCGAGAGTTTGGTGTTTTTCCATTTTAGTGGTAAGGCTGTTGAAGGCTTTTGCATTTTTTTTTTTGCATTGAAGGTTAACACCTGCTGACTGAAGCGTAGTAGTGAGTGGGTTATTCGCTGGAAAAAGCTCAGTTGCAGACTTTCGCTCTGATCGATCATCCTGAAGGGGAAACACCTCTCCAAAGGTGAAAGTGATGATCATTGCACGACAACGCTCTGAGAGTGAACCCTCTTCTCTTTCATTTCTCTGCTGCTGGGGTTTCCAACCTTTTTTGTCAGCTGAACCACTTAAATGTAAATTATTTGTGTCTAGCACCCCTGAAGGCAGGCTAAGCAGGCTAATGTTGGGTGAAAATTTGCCTGTTGAAAAAGTCTGTTCTACTCATTTACAGCTTTTTGTTGCTGTTTTAATCTGTGCACTTTTACCTTAAAATATGGTTTTATGGCCAGGTTTTCATGTTTTGTTTCCAAAATGTCTTTTTGAGCAAACTGGCTTCATTTTTTCATTAGGAAGTTGCTTCAGATATATCGTACACGTGGGAAAGAGCTTGGCCTTGCCACTGTCCATGCACATAAATCCATAATTTAAATATTCCTCGCTGTACTGACAGCTGTACTTTTCCTGCTTTAGAGATTTTGTTGCCTAACTTTTGCTTGTATGTTCCTCATCTTGTGATTTCTACTGACATTGTGTCTGTCTATTTGAAGTGCCTTTTAAGGAGTTCTAAAGATGAAGATACTTCTAGCCAGGAAGATACTTCTGCCTAAACACTGTAATTTATGTTTAGCTCTCAAGTGCTGAGAACTATTATTTCATGACTTGACGCATGAGTAATTCAATCAACCTCTACAACAATATATTAATGGTGTTTAATTAATTTATATTCCTACTTAATATATATGATTCAAATTTAACTTAATATGTCATTGGCGTAGGGGGCACGGTGGCTTCTTCGGGGTCGGGGGTTTGAATTCCGCCTCCGCCACGTGTACTCTGGGGGTTTCCTCCGGGTACTCCGGGTTCCTCCCCTATTCTAAAGGCATGCATCGTAGGCTGATTGGCATCTCTAAATTGTCCATAGGGTGTGAATGGTTATGTGAGTGTGTGTGCGATTGTGCCCTACAATGGGGTTAGCACCCCGTCCAGGGTGTCCCCCGCCTTGTGTCCCTGGCATTTCCATCAGTCTCACGAACCCCCTGCAATGTCACCATGAACCCCTGTTTGGGAAACCCTGCTCTGATGTGTTGTCATTGGCCACCTTCCCGTTTTCTGAGTTTGCTCAAGCATATCTGAATTCAGATGAGCCTTGGAACTGGCAGAGTGCACTGACAGATTACTGGCTGTGCTCTGGAGCACGTGTGTGCACGGAATCTTTGCAAATGCTTCAGGGAACAGAACTTCATATCCGGGTACATATTTTGAGCAGGTTATGGAGATTGGAATTTATTATACAGTGTGCTACGATATGCAACAAGTATTATCACTAGGAGAATGGTTAAGTAGGCATTTATGATCTCAAGATAAAGCCTGTGGTGTTTGTAAGGCAACATTAGGACAGATGAATACGTTTATCAATGAGAGCTTGGATTGTATCTAACCTTTTTCTACCTAATTCCTTTCTATGATGAAATTCCACTAGCTGGTGACAGACCGTGCACTTTGCTCGGTTTGTTTATAATTGAACCTGAGCTCACTCTCAGGAAGCACTATTGTGTGTTTTTAGCTGTGTTTTAACTAAGCTGTGAAGCTAATGAGCAGCCGGTGCCTCCCACAGGTACAAAATAAACATGGTGGAAGATAGCGGGTGTGGTGTGGGCCCCATGGCAGTGTGTTTTTAAAAATCACTTTGAAGAAGCAGCGTGGGCTCAGTGGTTAGGGCTAGATGGTTGTGAGTTACCACCAAACTGTCACCTAGTATAAAAATATCACAGAATCACTGTAGTAATTTGTAATGATTACAAAGCGAGGGTCTAGCCTACAAGACTGGTAATCACTCAACAAGGTTTTGTTTTGGTCTCAGGTCTACAGTACCCTGAATAAAACATAAGTCGTGCTTATTTTACTGACAGATCAAGTGGTATAATTTCATGTAAGGTAGATTTATTCACCATAAATTTAAAAAAAGAATACAAGAAGATTTACAAAAGTTTCAGAAGTGCTGATTTTCTTTGTACTTGCGTTCGTATGTTGATCACCTGTAACATGGACAGCACATTCCTGACACAGCTCATTTGCATGTAGTGACGCCCACAAAACTTCATAAAAGGTCAAGTGCACAGACAGCTGGGCGCATGAAATGAATGATCAGGGTAAAGGCTGAAAGGCAGAAGTGGAAGATTTTTGACTCACTTCTGTGTCAAATAAAATATTTAATAATATACACCGATCAGCCATAACATTAAAACCACCTGCCTAATATTGTGTAGGTCCCCCTTGTGCCGCCAGAACAGCTCTGACCTATCGAGGCATGGACTCCACAAGTAGCAGAACATTGCTCAGAGCATCCCAGTGCCTAAGCCAGCTTGCCTTCTTCCCATAGTGCATCCTGGTGCCATAACAATAAACATAAGCAATTTAAACTACTCAGAGTATTCCACATATAAAAGTGCAGTAATCAATGTAAATTATATGATCAGATGTCGATCAAGTCGAAGCTTACATTAACTAGTCTTATGCGTACATTTACACAAACTCAGGGGCACGAGTAGGATAAGAATGTTTTTCTGAATTTACAGGATTTTCACGAATCCCAAATTTTTTGTGTAAACGCTCGTACGAATGATTTATGAATAAATCTGTTTGTATCCAGCTTGATAAAAGAGGCCCATTGTCAGTATTTATCACAATGTCGTTCTCTTCTGCTCAGCTCACTTTAATCACTTTGGAATAAATAATAAAAATAAATTACTAGCTAGCAACCAAACCAAACCTGGTCACTAGATTCGTGCTGCTCAGCTCTTCTAATACGAGAGCACATAACCACCACTGTGGTTTTGATTCAACCTGCAGTGGCAGACATGCTACATATTTCACATTTTGGTGTCTTTTAATTAGCACTATTTTTCCTTTGGTAGCATGTGACTGGGAACATGTTAAATTCCCTCGAGTCCTGCTCCAGGGGAATCCTGTGATGTCACACTCTCAGTTACCGAATTCCACACGGAGGCCCGGGGCCGCTCTCATTTTCCACCGGCGTGGAAAATAACTCTGAGGCTTTTCAGAGACTGCAAAGTACACACACATATATGCACACACACTTACAGACACACTCTCTCTCACAGAACTGAACTGTAGAGAGCGGTGTCTATTTCTGTGTGTTGCTTTGCTGTGTAGTTTAAAATGTGAATTTATGTATGCGGAAATTCAGTTAGATAGCCAACTTGTTTGAATTCTTTTTTTTTTTTTGCTTTTTGTTAGGATGGCTCATTAAGACGGTGAGTGTATTTACAGCATTGTGAAAAAAATGATGAATTTTGAGTGATTTTGTGAAACAGTACACCGTCTGCGATACAGAATCGCTTGTAAGTATAAAAGCTTGATCGTCATGCAGCAAGCATGCTGTAATTAGAGCAATTACTCTAAATTTTTTTGCCGCAAACATTTCCACTAGCTTAATTACAATACTGCTGTTTGTTATCAACAGGATTGTTGGTGTTTGAGGATGGTGTAAAATTACGACAGTTATGCGAATGTTATCATAATGTTGGTGCTAACGAAACATTAATGATTGGCGCACTGGTGGATAATAAGTTGCAGCGTCTGGAATCGTTTAAAACTTGAATTGACCTGAACTTTTTCACTCTTCTGAGGAACTTCATCAGTTCTAAGTTGAAGTGGTGGGAAATTCCTGGCCAAATTAGACGCCGTGTGTGATTGACATCTGAGACAGTGAAACTAACATACACTGCTGGGTAGTCATGTCTGTGTGTGTGTCTCTGTGTGTGTGTCTCTGTGTGTGTGTGTGTCCCTGTGTGTGTGTGTCCCTGTGTGTCTGTCTGTGTGATGGGTAGGGCTGTTTAATATGATAATATAATATCGATATCATGA
Source organism: Pangasianodon gigas (assembly GCA_022758105.1). NCBI lineage: Eukaryota > Metazoa > Chordata > Actinopteri > Siluriformes > Pangasiidae > Pangasianodon > Pangasianodon gigas. Next base: position 5,014,821 of record CM040463.1, on the reverse strand, counting down.
TAAATTGCAACACTTTTCTGAGATGTCATGGTTTTGTGATATCTTTTTATAACATTAAAAGTCTTCATTTAATTTTTTTCAATTACATTGAAAATTTTTATAATGAATCGTAATATTAAAATTGAATTACAGCATTTTATTTTCTTTTTAAAATAAATGTAAAAACTGAGATAATGTGATATCTTTTTATACATTTTTATGTGTTTTAAATGGTGTACTTAATCTTTAAAATTGTAAAAGGTTACAAGTTCTTCAGAATTTTTTTTTCTCCTTTTAACTGTTAAATATTTTTGATTGATTTTTTTTAAAATATAAAAATGTTAGTTTTAAATTTACAAAATATGTTTTGTAGACATTGAATAAAGTATTATTTAATAGGTTTATTTTTTTTTAAATGCAGCACTACAGTGGTGCTGGTGGTTTGTGAGCAAACCTACACATCGTAGAAATGCCTTTGAGAATCGTGATGTCAAATTTTTTTTTAGTCATATCACTCATCCCTAGGTACCACTCTAACGATGAGGAAAGCTACAGCTCAGTTTCACTCTTGTTTTCAGTCATAACCTTGAAGTCTTTGCCTTTTTGTTAGAACTGAAACTCTTCAGATGTCGGTTACAGATGCAGTGGCTTTGCATTGCTGCAGTTGTGGTTTGATTTTTGACCTTTATTCTATATCGGGCTCCTCTCCTGTGGCACTTCACTGTGGCATGCCAGTATCTCTTGGTTACACTGTTGTCATATGTGATTGTGTTGGTAACAACTTCTTAGAACAGACAAGCTGCGACTTATAAGAATCCTCCTCTATTTTCGGTAGATTTCTGTGTAGCATATTCATATTTACATAGTGTGTGTATGATTACCCGAGAAAGGAATGTCACCATAGCACTTCCCTGTACTGAGAAACGAACAGGAGACCTGCTTACTCCAAACTTACTTGTCATGGAAATCTAAGGGCAGCTGTTGAATCCAGTCAAAATTTCCAAAACTGGAATAATAAAGTCCAAATTATTTCAGGTTACTCATGCTTCCTGGAAGATTCTGTGGTGTTCCTGAGAAATTGCACAGAAACAAAGGCACTCCCATGTTTACTAGCTATGTTGGTAACCATAAATATAAATACTAAATAAAGTACTCCACAAAAATGTGCCTTTAACATAAACATGTATTAACACAAGTCAACATCTGCCCTTAGAATTCCATTGCAAAGTGAATTTTTTTCCCTTCTCAATACTTTCTTGTTCTTCGTAATAGATAGCTTTATGACAAATGGAGATTCAGAGATTGGAGATGGAAATTAATATAAATATAAAAGAAATGGGTGAATATCAGAAAGTTTGTACACTTTGGCTGAGATGATAGAGTTGTAATGATAAAAGGTGACGGAAACTCATTTTTGGATTAAGCAATGCTATTTTGAGTGTTTCATTCTCTCCATTTTGATGTGTGTGTTTGCCTTGTGCAATTTAAATCATCTTGCTTTGTACCAGATTTTTCCTGGTTTGAAATGTGGCAGAGCTGTGTTAGGGCTGGACGGTATGATGACATGATATTGATACTGATGTCGTTGGTGTCTGTGCTTTTATAACTCCTTTGCTACTCACTGTAAAAAGTAACTGACAGGACATCAAAATTGATTTTTCTACCAGTTGTTTCATTTATTTGTTTATTTATTTGTTTGTTTATTGTAAAACACTGCACAAAACTATCTGAACCTATAGTGGCTCTTGTTAGCAAAAAGCCTTAGCAGAATTATGTATCGTAATATATATTTATATATATTTATTGTGGTGTAATATTTTTGCCATACCGCCCACGCTGAAGTTTCAGTATCCTGTCAGTAACATGATGTATGAGCGAGTTATAAGGCTAAGCTGGTTAATCTCATATAAGGAGAGCATACAAGTACTTCAGTTCCATGCAACTGAGTTGATAGTGTCACTTCAGTTACATGGAATTCCAATGCTGTGAAATATTTGGAGAAAGCATCTAAAAGTACGAGCATGACAAATTTACTCGAACACTTGGAGCAGAACCATGAAGAGGAACAAGACTAATGCACAGTAGTACAGTCCAAAAGGAAATGAGCTGCCTTTCTTCACCCAAAAGTCTTGCCAAACTACAGATTAGTTGCAGTGTTATACATAACTGCCTTTTGTGCAGCTGGTAAAGTGCATCAAAAATGAATGGAAATCCCATTGCGAATTTATTTTGCCCAGATCTAATTTCCCTCATTTTCTCTCTCCATCCAGTTTTCCTCCTTTTTCGGGTGCCCCACCCTATCAAAACCTAAAGATCCCTGGGATGCCTGCATGTGGATGTTTGAAGTGTAAAATTTCAGCGTAAATTGCATGTGTTATTGATACACTGTAAACCAGTCCACCCGTATGTTATTACATGCATATATTATTGCTAGAACTGGAATGGTATTAAAAAGTTCATGCTGGTATACAGTTCTTTTACAGTATGTGCTTTCAACTTGGCATTTTCATGGAAGACTACAACAACCTTTTTTACTTCTTCGAGTAAAGGGAAACTGAAACTGCAGTGCCTGTCTCAGGGTTGCACAATAACATTGTGAGCTGAGTAAGTTGCTAAGTATCAGTACTTCCAAAAAAAGTAAGTGGTACAATTAAACATTTTAACTTAACTAGGGGAAATCACTTACACACTTTGGATTTCACTAATTCATGAGGCTGAGTGGATGCTTGATCTTGACATGACTCACTATCTCAGAATGTATCTGAAGCTTCTCAGCCTGACTCTCTTAATTGGGATGTAACCATGCAAAATGTGATGTGCATCATGGGAATGTGCAATTTACTTTGTGGGAATCGACATTCTATTAATTATGCATCTAATTCAGTTGCACTATTTGAACACCAGAGGTCTCAATCTGTGCAACCCAGAGAGATAAAATATAATGCGCGCACACTGGGCCCGATAGCTCCGGGTCATGCATACACACACTATACGTTATACGATTACATGAACATGTTGTAACAGTTTAAAAAAGCTCTTCACTACCTTTCCCACAGCACCAGCCACACACTACTACTGTGATCTAGAGTGCCCGAGAAGGAGGCTGCGGAAGTCACAAATTTTAGCTGGTTTAGCCTGTTTCCTGTTTCCTCAGACTCTGCTACAGAGCTCTTTATGTTTCAAACGATCATTTTCCCCAGTTCAGAGACATTGTTTATTTAATCAAATATTCTGGAGAATTTATAAATGTATTTATTTAAGATATGGTGAACTTGTAGTGCATTTTGTTTACAATATTAAACCTCTGTTCATAGCAATCTTTGATTTATTTAGTTTTCTACAGACAAAATCCACATTGTTTTGCACTGTTTGATTCAGGCATAAAAAAGGCGTCTTTTAAGTCATAATGTTTCTTCATTCAAATTTTGTTCAGAATATTCTGAGAATCAAATCAAATAGAATGATGAATCAGTATCGTGAATCGAATCATGAGTGTATCGTTATACCCCTACTCTCTATGACTGAAAGCTAATTACTAGTACAACCCCAAATCAGGAAAAGTTGGGACAGTATGGAAAACACAAATAAAAAAAGAAAGTAGTGATTTCTAAATTTACTTTGACTTGTATTTCATTGCAGACAATATGAACACAAAATATTTCATGTTTTGTCTGGTCAACTTAATTTCATTTGTAAATATACATCCTTTCCTGTCATTCAGACCTGCAACACATTCCA
>CM040463.1:4999617-5011004 GCA_022758105.1 Pangasianodon gigas | reverse complement strand
TGTCAGTGCCCTTGGTAAAGGTAACTTGCACTTCTGTGATGGCACCATTAATGCTGAAAAGTACATAGAGATTTTGGAGCACAATATGCTGCCTTCAAGAAGACATCTTTTCCAGGGACGTCCATGCATATTTCAACAAGATAATGCAAAACCACATTCTGCACACATTACAAAGTCCTGGCTGCGGAGGAAGAGGATACAGGTACTTGACTGGCCTGCCTGCAGTCCCGACCTGTCTCCAATAGAGAATGTGTGGCGCATTTTGAAGCGCAAAATGCGACAACGAAGACCCCATACTGTTGCCCACCTTAAGACTTGTTTGCAGCAAGAATGGGACAAAATTACACCTGAAACACTTCTTCACTTGGTGTCTTCAGTCCCTAAAAGTGTTGTGAAAAGGAATGGCAACATTACAAAGTGGTAAATGCTTTACTGTTCCAACTTTTTTTGAAATGTGTTGCGAGAACCAAAATAGGAATTTTGTTTTTTTGAAGAAAAAACAATAAAAATCATGAGGAACACATTAAATAATGTGCTGTTGTATTGTCTGCAATGAAATACAAGTCAAAGTAAATTTAGAAATCACTACTTTCTTTTTTTATTTGTGTTTTCCATACTGTCCCAACTTTTTCTGATTTGGGGTTGTAGAATTTGATGCCTAGCTTAGCACTGGTGGCATTTTCCACGTCTACTAATGAGGAGTCCCTCATACTTGGCGAAGGGTTTGATATTGTGCAGCAAATAGTGAGAATAATTTATGATTTGCAGAATTCAATTACATGAGCACAATGTTCATTGACACTGTATCAACTGATACTTCTTTGTATTAGCACAGGATACATTTCTACTAGAGGTTACAACATTGTTCTCACACTGGACAGATCTGTCTCATCTACTTTTTTAATTAACTAACAAGTTGGATCAGGTGTTTTGGGAGTAGAGAAAACATAAAAGACTGCAGGACGCTGGGTCTCGTCACTGGAACGGAAAACCACCAGTTTACAGGATTTAAAAGAAAAGTAATAATAAAAAAGTTAGTCACATCCAAATAAGCTCACATACTTAACGTGTAGTTGCTGTGTCTCAATTAAACATCACAAATTCGCAACACCATTTGTCCCATTTTCTACCTAATATTGGTTAAATATAGTAGGAAACTGGTTTCAGTTGGGTTTCCATTTTATATGTTAATTCATTTGGCAGACATTTTGAGCACAACCAAGCAGTTACAGGTTAAGATTCTTGCTCAACGGCCCAACAGCAGCTCTCAGGCAGTCCTGCAATTAAAATGCTGAACGTTCCATTGAACAATCATTAGCACTGAAGCATAATTAATAAACAGGAAGCTGTACATCAGCCACGGGCATCATTGTGCAACCCTTTCCTCCTACAATTAATGATCCAGTTTTTCTTAATGACTCATTCTCCAGTGCTTGGCCATGTTCCTAGGTGTCCTGCTTGATGTCCTCAGTCCCATGACTTCATACCCAAGGCTTGGAAAGCTGTATCATGTGTAAGTTTGAGATGGTTGTTGACACACACAGAGCCGTGTGCTGATGTTAAGCTGTGATGAAAGCATAGATAAGTTTTGCAGTATTAAATGTAAGACAGTCATCTGAATTGTCTGAAAGTCTGAACAACAACAGTATTATCATTAACACTTGTTCAGGCTTTGTACATTGTGCAGTTGAAGATGCCAAGGATTCATGCATTTAAATTTAGATCAGATAAGGACCTTCAGGAGACAGCTGAAATTTAACTTGTAAATACCTGATGTGTCGTGTCTCTTTAAGCAAGAGATGATGCGCACAAGCATCCTTGTCATGGTTAGTGAGGTTGCCTGCTTTTCCTACTAAAATGGTGTGACTAGAGCTCACTGCAGGAAGATACTGATACTGATAATGGCCTAGACAAGATTAGACAGATGCACCACTTTCAATATTGTTTGGTTGAAAAAAAATTTCTGAAATATTATTAAGGGTATGAGTATTAAACGTAAGTGTAATTCTGCCAGGGAAAAAAAGGATTTTTTTCACCATTTTTTGTCACATATGACCCAGTGACTTGGAGACCAACTGTAACTTGAAGTGCTTTTTGTTACATTTTTGAACAGTTTGTTAGATTTTACATGTGAGTTTTTGCGTCATACCCATATAAGGAAGAAAAAAAATCTCAGGATTCCTGGAAGCCTATCAAATAAAAAAAAAAATAATAAATTGGGAGATTATTCAGAAACTTATCCATGGCAGTCTGCCACAGTAAAACCTTTTCATATGAATGTTCCTTTGCACTTCTTCATGTCCTGTGTGCAGTTCTCAGTTAATATTTGCACAATTCCTTCCTGTGAGTTTACATCCAAGGCTTGGAAAGCTGTGTCGTGTATGAGACTGAAATTGTTGTTGAAATGAGTGAAGCCATGTGACTGTTAAATAGGATAGACAGTTTTGTGATGTGTGACTGTAAGATAATCTCACAGTATTGTTGGTTGTTCAGACTTTCCACTTCAGCATTAAAGGTTATTCAGACTGTTCAGTGATGGAAGAAGCTGAGGTTACACTCGATGATGACATTGTGGCTGTGTAAAGAGGTGACTGTGTGTGTTGGTCAGCCCACGTACTGTCTGGTGATTTGGTGTGGGTGAGCAGCTTGTTCAACATCTTCATCATGCCTATCAGTCCTAGCAAACACAGTGATATTTGCTTTAACAGTTTAATATTACTCACTGTCTTTCTCCTTTTTTGGTCATAACACAATCGATGCTATTGCTGTGTGATCTGTGTTTAATCCAGTCATAGTGCACTGTGCCAAAACAAGATGACTGATGGGAGCAAAAGTTGCAGTCTTTGTCCTGTTTAATGATTAAAAATCTCATTAATGCTTCTCCATCAGATCTCACCCTGATCTAATGTGTATCCATCGCCGTCTCCTTTAAATGCAACATCATTTAGCCTGTGTTTGAATTGCAAATTCGGTAGGGCGATATTTGTATGCGCATACACGTGTGTGTGTGTGTGTGTGTGTGTGGGACAAGTAAACCATGAAGAAATGAATTCTTTGGAAGAGCAGTCATACATCACAGCCCCTGCAGAACCATGCCTGCATTGACTGTGATAACAGGGTTCCTAAACGTGATAAGGAATTATGTATTTGTGTGAAAGTGGTGCCTGAATTATGTTTTTGTGTGAAAGCCCTGAGCCTCCTATATGACTGCATGATGCTACGTTAACCACATACCCAGTTAGTTTACAACTGATAACAAATATCCCAACTCACAACTCACTAATCAGTGATGGCTAGTTGTAAAAAGATCACATCCAAGAATGTTCTCTCAAGCTGGCAGTCTATCTTGCTCAGTAGTTGAGCCATTTTTCTACACAGTGAGGCTGTGTTCTCCACTGTCAGGCCTGAACAAGATGTACTTCGGCGGTCTCAGTAGCACCAGGAACGTTATGCTGTACAGAGTGTGTAAATACTGTATGTACACATTGCGGCAGGTTCATCTAGCTGGAGTCATTTGTGCATAGGTCCTCTACCTTGTGGTCAATTGAGATATGAATATGCTCACAGGAGATAAAGATAATGACAAAGACAGCATTAGGGGAAAAAATGCAGGGAAAATCCAAAGTTTGTTAAAACCACAGAGAGTCAAAGTGAAAATCTCAACAGATTAACAAACTTTGTGATCATATACTGTGGTAATGCAATATGTTCATACAGATATTTGTTCTTTATATTTACTAAACTAGTTAAAGACCAGGGTAAGAAAGCACAGAAATGAATGCTCCAGGGCTTTATGCTTATGAAAATATTATGCAACATGTAATAGGTGAACCCGATTAAAGCATCAGGCTAAGGTCACTGGTTAAAAAAAAAAAAAAAAAAGTTGAGAACCCCTGCATTGGTCCATAGGTCATACTTTACATAACTAACCACTCATTTTCTATTACACTTAATAGAAAGTGTGAAAAGGGGTGGAGCTGATCATGTTATCTGCGCTCTCAATCACTCTTTTACACTGCATATCTCACTTCCTTCACATCTCTCTCTCTCTCTCTCTCTCTCTCTCTCTCTCTCTCTCTGTATTTCACAAGCTCATACTGTAAGTAGTCATGATATGCAGCAGGCGCAGTTGAACGTGCCATTCTTGTACACACAAATGTGTTTGAAGAATGTGTGTTTGACGGTTGGCTCTGAATAAAAGTTTTCCGCCACCTAAATATTTAGCTGAAGCTTCAGGCACTGCTAGCAGTCATCAGTGCTGTGAACAGAGTGTTTTTACAGTTTGCTCTGTGACTCACATTGAGGCTCGTGCTCTGTTCACAGTAAGAAGCTGTATTTGTTGTGTGTTCAGTAGCACCTGTAAGGCTCTGAGGGAGAAAAGAAGCTTCTGGTTGGCTGAAATGTGGGAATTCTAAAATGTTTTTGTACTGAATCAATAATGTAGAAGCCATAAAATAAAAATCTATAACAAAGTTTGTACTAAAAAAAAAAAAAGGGTTCCTAAGACTTTTGCACAGTACTGTATATGTAAACAAAAGGCAATCAGTAAAGACCTGTTGGGTGTCCAAATGTAGTTTAATGTATTAAGATCATTATTAAACATAAAAACTTTAAAAACTTTTATGGAAATTCTTAAGCCAATCTTTCACAACATATTGCAAAAAATGTTTTGCACTTTTACAAGGCTAGGCTAACGTAGTTTCAGTGGATGTTTCTGACTACAAATTAGCATAATGCTAGGGATATGTTGCACACTTAATGTTAGCGGATACAAAGTGAACAAATTTTATTCGTATATAAACAGTTTCATAAATGAGCCGAGTAAGAACATATTAAAATTTTATACTGTTCAAAAGAGGTGATGCACTTCTGTGCCTTTTTTTGTAGTAAGTCTGTATAAGGTTATATAACTCGGGCACTTTGAGGCAAGCGGAACGTTTGTGTAAATTTGGTTCTTGCCCAAACGGCTCCTACCGAGGTTTAGGAAAATTGATGCTTGCTTTCCACGTTAAGTGTTTGGAGTTTTCCGAGCACCGTGATGAATCGAGCTTTACTTACCCCACTTTCTCGCTTCTTATTATCCGGTATGCATAGCCCTGCTCAGTGTTTCCTGTGTTTACTTACACACACGCACATCTTTTCCAGGTATCAGAGATGGAGGTAGACTGGGGACAAAGACTGCACTTTAAGCTGTATAAACTTGTGCCAAAGTGAAGTACATGTTAACATCGCTGCTAATGTGTGTCTTAGGGCGTATAAAGGTTGAGCTCGTATTCAGATGTGAGAAAAGAACACAGACACCTGGTGTTTTCCTCCTCCTGGCTGTAAGGCGTGTCTGACTGGAACAGTCCCTTTTCTGTCTATTAAAGTGTTGTCAGTTGTACAGATAATCAGGCTGGTGAGTGGTAAAATCTGTTGAATCAGTGTAAGTGATCCATTAGCGGTATACTTCAAAAGACTGAAAAGCACCAACGAAAATGTACCACAGATAGCTGCATGCATTATACAATAGAGTTTGCAGTAGTAATCATGCTATTGAATATTAAAGCAGTGTGTAGGTTTTGGAAGGAGCAGATTTTTGGCCTTGTTTTTGGGCTGCCAAGGTGATTTGAGCAAACAAATAAAGAACAGTGGCTGTGGTGAAAGAGGTGCAAACGTGGCAGATGGGGGTGCTGGTTTATTTATCCAAAAAAAAAAAAAAAGATACGAGATGGAGAAGGACGTGACTATGTTTGAGTATGATTGACTAAGCATGTTCCACCAGCTGTTTCCACGACCATAGGCAAACACAGTGGGAAACATAACAAGGAAAAGTGATGTTTAGAGCCATTGCAGAGGTGTTTAACAAACAGTCACTTCTTTCTTGTGTCGAAGTTTCATGATGTCACGTGTGAATCATTACTCCTGCACTTCATGGATAAATTAGCATGATTAGGTAATGAATACATGCGTTAGCTTGCTGCCTAGTAAGTGCGTGTGTGAAACTGAACTGGTTGCCTTACATAATTAGTAAGCCGCCCCATTTATTCAGCTGTGGTTCCGCCTCTAATTCCCTAAACACGAGGTGTGTTAATACAAGTAGGATTTTTTTTTACCCCCCACAGATTGCTGCATTGTTCCAGTTCTCATCTGCCTAAGTATTAGGATGGGGTAAAGACTGAAGTGGACACCTTTGTCACATACACCTGTAGCATTGCCTGCCTGCCTGCCATTTCCCCTGACAACAGGTAACACTTCATTACAAATGATAACAAAATGCAATGCAAACCCTCTGTTAAATTATTTGATGTTGCTTGATTTCATTATTGAGAGATTTCTGCAACTGGAGATTGTAAGTCTGAAATGCTGAATCCGTCAACTTGCATTGAAATGCCATCCACCCAGCGGTGTGTTATTGTAAAATGCTTAAAGTAAATCATCAGTACCTCTTTGCATACCTCAGAAAAACATTTAACCAACAGTCGTGCTAAAACATGACTAGGTGACTTTTTGTTGTGAAATTGGGTGGCGTTGTTGATTCACCGGTTTGTAGTACAGCACAAATTAGCTTCTCATTTAGGCTACCTACAGATGATTGATGGCAAAACTGCTTTGTGGCGGCGGAGCCATTGTTCCCCTATGGATAGCCGTGTTGCCTACAGGCAGCATCTCCTTGGGCGGAGTGCTTTACTTGGATTGATGCCTTCACGCTGTACAAGTTGTTCACTCAAATTTGACACAGTTTACGCTGACCTTTTTAAAGCACAACCAGTAAGATGAGCCCTCTTTTGTGACGTAGGAAAGATGCCTCTCTAGCTATCTAGAGCTGTTTAATGTAACCTTAATGACATGAAACTTGTTTTAGTGCAACCTAAAATTTTGCTTTGTCATTCGTAGCTCTCAGATGAGGTTCAACTCTCCGCTAGTTTGTCGAGACAATAAGAGTCTCATGCGCCCATTTCTTATTTCCCCACTCTTATTTCCTGCCTTCTGTGTGGTTTTTTTTTCTACCAGAGAGGGTGAAATTCCCAAATCTTAGCTCTGTCAGCTTTAAATGTTAAAATCTGTTAACTGCATTTCTGACTTGCTGACTTGCATTTCTGGTTTGCTTGTATGCTTTTATGATCGCAAGCCCAACCCTCGCTGCTTGTACGTCTGTTGTCTAATGTCATTGGGAAATGTCTATCTTTTTCCTGTTCAGTTCCCTCTTTTACTAACTCGTTCTAGTCATTATTCTAAACTGCCACACTGTGGTTTCTGCTGCACCGGCACACCGTGTGGCACACACTGTGGGGATGGGGGGGCCACTTATGTCGATGCTTTGAGCAGCCATGTTGATACGATGTCATGTGCTGAACTTGGGGTTGAAGAGACCTTTCTATTCAGAAAGTCGGAAAGGTCTCCTCAACCCTGTTTTCAGTACATGACGTCATATCAACATGGCTGCTCATAGCATCGACAGTAAACAAAGTAGCAAAATTATTCTGAGTTCCTACCTCTGATTCGACCTTTTTAAAGCACAACCAGTAAGATGAGCCCTCTTTTGTGACGTAGGAAAGATGCCACTCTAGCTCTCTAGCTATCTAGAGCTGTTTAATGTAACCTTAATGACATGAAACTTGTTTTAGTGCAACCTAAAATTTTGCTTTGTCATTCGTAGCTCTCAGATGAGGTTCAACTCTCCGCTAGTTTGTCGAGACAATAAGAGTCTCATGCGCCCATTTCTTATTTCCCCACTCTTATTTCCTGCCGTGGGGGCACTTATGTCGATGCTTTGAGCAGCCATGTTGATACGATGTCATGTGCTGAACTCGGGGTTGAAGAGACCTTTCTATTCAGAAAGTCGGAAAGGTCTCCTCAACCCCGTTTTCAGTACATGACGTCATATCAACATGGCTGCTCATAGCATCGACAGTAAACAAAGTAGCAAAATTATTCTGAGTTCCTACCTCTGATTCGACCTTTTTAAAGCACAACCAGTAGGCACTCTGCATGACGGGTGAATCATTTCATCACTTTATGCTCCCTAGCAAATTGAAGTCATTTTTTCCGACTAGCCTCACTAACAAATGGCTTTCTTGTGGCCACACGGCTGTATGCAAATGCTTTTTAAGTGTCCTGCATTTCCTGTCATGTGAAGTGTGAAATAGCTTCTGTAATCATGGATGAGGATGTCGACCATAATACACGGTGTAGTACGTTGAGTAGGAGCAATGAGTCTTCAGAGATTTTAATATACTAGCAAGTTTATTCAGCAGAGTTTATTTTATTGTTCCCGGGCTGTCTTATGACTGTTGAATAAAGGCAATCTATTTTTGCTTTTACTTCTTGAAGATGCAGGATTCTCCCGAACTGGACTAAATATTCCTGATGTAGAATTGTTCTTTCTTGACAGTAATTATTCATACTTTTGTGTAAAACTGATTTTTCCTCTTAAGTCCTGCTTATTGCCCAACACATTGCTTATGTGGAAGGATCTTAAGCTTATGTGAACCACACCTTTTCCTCTTCCTGCTTTGAACTAGGCTTTTCTCAATAGACGCCAACAGAAACAATTGATGGCCCCGTTTTTCAAACAGTTGGGGGGTTATTTAATATGCACTTTGTAAATCCATTTCATTGTTCATGTTTCAAGTAGGGAATGAAATTCTTGGGGACTCTGGGGAAAAAAAATCTTTATTTACCGATAACACTATTCATGTTATTCACATGTATTGCAAACTTTCAATTTGATATTTTAAGAGAAAAATCTATAAAATAAAAAACGTGGCTCTACCACAGAGCATAGTACTAATATATACAGTTGTTTATGATGTCTGCTTGTCTGCTGTTTTTGTAATTGTGTTCAGCTGCTCTAGTCTGTTCATGGTCAAATGGGATTTGTTGCGGGTCCCTAAAGCATTTCTGTCATGAGGGACTGGAAATACAGAGCACATGATGGTTATAAAATGTGTTGATTTCTTTTTCTATGAAGTAGAACAGCAGAGAGAGTCACAAGACAGAGATGCAGAGACCGGGTAAACGAGCTGAAGGGAAATAGGGTGGGGAAACTGTTGTGGGGAAGAGGAAGACTGCACACAATAGGAAGGTCAAGGTCATAAATACAACTGCAGTACAGCCTTACCTGTCTTGTTGCTAAGACAAGGTTGCCGAAGAGAGGGGGGGGGAAGGGGAGAGAGAGAAAGAGAAAGAGAGACTGTCAGGCAGTTCATCTTAAACCCTAGCTCAAGCTACATATGGAACAGCACTAGACAAAACTCAAATGTACAGTTCATGTCACTTGAAATACTCAGATGTGTAAGATAATTGTATGACGATAATGATTTTTGACAATATCTACTTGCATGAATGTCTAGTTTCCCAGAAATCTTCCTGTTTTTGTTCAGTGATTAAGCTTTACTTTGTGTTGACTATCATCTAACGTGTCTCTGCATCTCTGTTGTCTAGGTGGTGAATGCTGGCACCATGCACGGACCTCGAAGAAAGCTGAAGGTCGTCGTGATGACTATAATGACTGCGTTCGTCTTCATCATAGTGGAAGTTTCGAGAAGCTCCAACCAAGATAAAAATGGCCGGCACAAAATTCTAATCCCCACCAAACCATTCTGGGGCAAACTGGTCCCCAACGAGGCCTTCTGGAACCGCCAGCAGCAGAAACTGGACCATTTGTACAACCCGATCCTGCGTGGACCAAACGCCACACTCGGTGGCCTTCTGCCAGACTGGCTAAACAACACGGTTGCCCAGGACTCCTGCAAGCCGGACTTCCAGGTTATGACACAAGTGAAGAATTTCAGCTTGCTTCCAGATCGTTTTAAAGACTTTTTGTTGTATATGCGATGCAGGTCATATCGCATGGTCGTAGACCAGCCTCAGATATGCAAAAATCAGCCGTTCCTGCTGCTGGCCATCAAATCATTGGCATCACATTTCGACCGGCGTCAGGCGATACGAGAATCCTGGGGTCGAGCTGGTCTCTTGGCAAATAAGACCATTGTGACTGTATTCCTCCTTGGCAATGCCACTGCTGTGGACCACTTCCCAGATTTATCGCCGATGTTAGAGTATGAGAGCTCCATGCATGGAGACATCCTTCAGTGGGACTACAGGGACTCCTTTTTTAACCTAACCGCTAAAGAGGTCCTTTTCCTTGAGTGGTTCAACACTCGCTGTCCGGATGCTAGCTTCATATTCAAGGGTGACGATGATGTCTTCGTCAACACTTTACTTATTATAGACTTCCTCAAGGGCCTGTCCCCTGCCAAGGCACAGGACCTGTTTGTTGGGGATGTAATAACAAATGCTGGACCTCACCGGGACAAGAAAGTTAAGTACTACATCCCTGAGAACATTTTTGTAGGGAGGTATCCACCATACGCAGGTGGTGGAGGGTACCTTTACTCTGGAAAAGTGGCTAAGAGGCTTCATGGGATCATGAACAGGGTGCCGCTGTACCCCATTGATGACGTCTACACAGGCATGTGCCTGAGGAAGCTGGGACTTGCCCCGGAGAAGCACAAGGGTTTTCGCACTTTTGGCATTGAGGAGAAATATCGTAACAACCCGTGTGCCTATAAGAGCCTGATGCTGGTTCACCCAAGAAGTCCGCAGGATATGATAAAAATATGGGCGTGGCTTAATGACCCCGCTTTAAATTGTCAGTAAAACTTCACACGAGGCCTTTCAACAACCTCAGGGTTGCTAGTCTGTATTTGGCAGCTAAGATTATTATTATTATTATTATTATTATTATTATTATTGTTGTTGTTCATGTATGAGAGACGAGCTAGGTCTGTTTGTGCATCATGTCTCTGAAGAGATCAAAGGTAATGGAGACCATTTCAAAATTCTTTAACTTCATGAATATCTCCAATAGTGTTACAGGTTTTTACATATGGACCATACATTGCTCTGTCACAGTAATTTATATGCTGATGTAGTACATGCTAAAGACAGTTTGATCATGAGAAGTTCAGCTGGTTTGAACTTGGTGCAGTAGAAAAAAGAAATCACCATAGTCGAGCATGTTCTATCATTTTTATTTATCTTTTGTTTGTGTGATACAGGATAGTAAGTGTTGTTGAAAACTGCTTGTGCTGCTTTTTTTTTCCTCCCAAAGCTTGAATCATGAAGCTAAAGCATTACACAAAAATGACGTGCAGTAATCAGCTCCACTTGATTAATGTGTTGTGAAACCATTGACTTATCAGTGGTCATATCATTCCAGTGGTGTTGATTCTCACACATATTGGCCGGTTTCGTTTTTTTTCCAAGGTTCACAGTGTGTCAATAATGTTCGATGTACCCCAAGAGTCTGGCCTTTTTTTTTTTTTTTTTTTTTAAATGTCACAACTACAGATAAAGAAGAATGAAATGAGTTCATTACAGTTCTGTTGATCAGTTTATGT
>CM040463.1:4958570-4999517 GCA_022758105.1 Pangasianodon gigas | reverse complement strand
TACTGTCTGTCCAGCCAAAGTGCTTCATGCTGCATCAACTTAATTCCGTTCACCTCTTCAAATGGAAGCTGTATGACACCAAAACACTTGTGCCTTTCACTGAAAAAGCAAGCTTCAAAAGAAGAGCATTTTCCCATTTCAGTATTCATCTGTCTGTGCCTAATGTGACGCACCTGGATACGACATGAAACCGGGTTGGAAATGTAGTTTGTTTATAGTTTGCTCTTTGGGTTTGTTTGTCAGAGACCCAGCATGAGCATGATGTGCTTATCTTTTTCCCATCCAATGACCGAGAGCAGTGCCTCTTAATGATCACTGTCACTGTTCTTTCACCATCAGGGCACGACCGAGATGTTATCTGTGTTACAGTTACACCTGCTGGGTAGGTGTTGCAAACACACCCTGCTCACCTTTTTAATCACGACACTGGATTCCTCTTCCTCCGACATGGCACTCGAGCACTCTAATCTGAGTCTGAGTGGAATGTTGAAGTGCACTGTTGGTTCCTTTTCCTACACGGTCTGACAATGTTCTCCACTGCTGAACATAAAAACCAAAATATTGCACATTGTGCCTGCTTGCAGAAAAAAAACAAAAAAGTTCCTCTGAAGTAATGTTTACACATCAGGATAGATAAATAAATGGTCAAAGACAAATGACTATATATTTATAGACTATATAGGTTTAACTGCCATTATTTATGAACCAGTGAAACTTTCCAACTGGAGTTCTGGTTTTGGAATCTTGCAGTTCCTGAACCAGGACAGAGCTAATTCTGCATACTGATCAGCTTGAATGATCGTGTCATAAAGATTATATGTTTCATATTTCAATGGGTATAGTAGTGACTTGTGTGTTTGCTTCTCTTGGAACCTTTAAACATCCCTGGACACTCAAAAAAAATAACCCTGGGTCTCGTTATTTTAGTGAACACTTGCTGATCCGGACCAAAAATTAAACTGTTGTTTGATTAAATGTTAGATTATATGAATAGAAAATTTTATCTGGGATCATTATGTATAATTATGATAATTATCTGATAATAGACGTGACCTGATTATGCTGGAACGAAGTGGTTTGCCCCGAGCTTCGAGTGCTTGTACCACTCAAATGTGGCACAGACTTGTTGTTGTTTCTTGCATCATTTAACGAAGTGACTCAGGTCTATGTTTTCTGTAACTGTAAAAACACATGAAGCAGTTTTAAAAGGGTGCCACAAAAACCATATCAAAACCAAATCAAAGCCTATTTTATAACATAAGGAGACACTGACTTTTTTTTTATGCAAATGTGCCTGTATTCCTGCTGTTCTTCTTTATTGCTGACTTATTGTCTGTTTGTAACTTAATATGCACAATTTTGTTTCTCTGGCTGATTTAAATAAAATAAAACTTGTTTTTTTGTATTTACAGGTTGCCCCATTCCTCTGTGTGTTCTGCGCTGTTGTTACTTCATGTTCAGCTTGTTATCTAAGTGTCAATGTTTGTTCATGCACCTGCTTCGTAGTGGTGGGAAATCTATAATTAGGAGTCACATGTACACTGACTCAGCCTAGACCAGGTCAGTGACAAGATTAAGAGGAGATTAATCAGAGAAGCAACCAAGAGGCCAAAGGTAACTCTCTGAGCATGATGCCGCTACCATCACCATGCTTCGCTGTGTGGTTGGTGTTTTTAGGGTGATCAGAAGTGATGGGTCTCTGCCAAAAAGTTCGATTTTGGAGCTATCAGACCAGAGAACATTTTTCCACGTGTTTGCGGATTCTGCAACATGTCTTTTAGCAAACTCCTTGTCTGAGTTTTTGGAGTGCCAAGGCTAGAGTTGTTGTGAACAGCTTTTTCCCATTTAAACTGTGGATCAATCCAGCTCCTTCAGCTTCTTTGACTAGTCCCTCTTTACCTGATCACTGAATTTTGGATAATGGATGAGTAATGGATTTAATGTAGTGCTACAAGTTTATTATAACCAAACCCTGAATGCTCTTCTTCTAGAACTTCTTCCCTGGGCTTGTTTTGATAGCTCCTTGGTGTTCATGATGGTGTTTGTTGAGCCATGTTCTCTAACAAACTCTGAGGTCTTCCAGGAACAGGTGTATTAGGTAAGGGCATGTGCTACATGTTGTAAATGTAAACACTGAGATCATGTCACTCTATTTGCAAACAGGGTAACTCCATTCATCTAATTATTGAACTTCTCATGGCAACTGATTGCACCAGAAGTAATTTAGGAGTTTCACAGCAGGTGAATACTTGTGCCGTTACAACTTTTACTTTTTTTTATTTGTAAATAATTTTGCAAACTATATATGTAGATTTTGTGTAGCTTCATGACAAAAAATCCCTGATTTACTTCCAGGATGTGGAAAAGGTCAAGGGGGTTGAATACTTTGGCAATACTTAGGCACAGAATCGCTTTACAAAAATGATTTCTTCTTGTTTTTTATGTTCTAATCAGTGCACCAGGCTGTCCAATCTTTATTTGCAAAGGGCCAGGCTAAGTAGTAGAATTACATAACTTCATGGCTGTTCCACTTCTGTGGCTAATCAGTTTAGTCATATTAGAGATGTCGTATTGCAGGTCAGGAAACTGGCGTGCACTTTCTTAATCAGCTTAATCAGAGTTTTTTTTAATTTGTAGAATGTAGACTAATACTTCATTCAAAGAGACTATGTTTTTAATTCCTTTACACTATCAAAACATTATCATGGTAGATTTAAATGAATCACAATGTACCATTATTGGTGCAAATGTACTTCTTTGCATAGCAAAGTGTATTGTTATAGTACATACTTTACGTAAGGATTAAAACACTTGGGGACATGCTGTTATAGTGAAATAATTAGCGAAGAGGTCGTGTGATGAGGTCTGACATGAAGAGGAGTTATTGTGACCACCCTGAAGTTGATTATTTCTCAATAACAGCATGTCCCAAAGTGTTTTATTCCTCTTGTACCACAACAATTTGCCAATACTACCAATTTTCTCTTTATTAAAGACCACCTCATCATGTTTTTTCTTATCCATTTATGGTTATGTTTAATGTTGCTATAAACAGTTGTTCCCTCACCAGCTTCTCTTTTTTTTTTTTTCTTGAAGTTAATAAGCTAATGTTACCGAGAAACCATAAACCCCTCCAACTGTCCAAGCGGAAGACTTTCCTGTGTCAGAAAATTTACAGCTACAGTTACTTACAGTTATAACTTTTCCTCTGATTATTACAAAGTACTGACACTGGAGACTCCTTCCATAAATGTTAAATAGAACAACTGCCTTTATATAGCTGTGATTTGTTTTGCATCTGGAACTACTATCAGAGCTGCCATTATAGAAAATCAGTCAACACCCTCTGATCAGTCAGATTCAAGAGTTCATTCGATTGATTCAAGTTTTTAATATAGTTAATTAATATAGTTTAATATAGATGTATAACTGCTGATTATGACTCGGAGCTCTCTGCTAAACTGACATAAATTCAGCCATGACTCAGAACCTGCCAGGTCTCATCTCAAATCATTTATTTTTCCATAAACTATTTCAACATATTTGATCCAGGCGACTCGTTTATAATATTAGGCCTTCTCTGACTAGACAACTCTTGATTGTGTGATCCTGTTACTCGTAATTTAGACTTTGCTTTCTTTATTTTAATCAGATAGCAGTATTTGGGCTTCCTACCTCCTTCCTCTTCTCCAAAATCTAATTTGTGTGAATTTCATGACCATTTAACCCTGATCTTATGATTTTGCTGAAATCTCTGTGATTTTAGCATCATCTCTTTACAGGCTTGTATATATCTTATCCTATATCATATATAAAAAAAAAAAAAAAAAAAAGAACTAAGGATGGAAATAAAGAAAAAGGAAAGAATAGATTAGATTTGACATCTGTGCATGCTCACAGCAACAAAAAGGCAAGCAGAACCCCGCACAGGTAACAGTTCTAACCTCGATAGAATTATGATTTTACTTTAAAGGTGCGATCTGTGGTTTTGTTAATACTATTTGTATAAATTCAAAGATGCCTTGTGATTTGCAGAATTTAGGCTTCTGTTTACATCTTTCTGACCTGGAAGTTAGGGGAGGAAGGGAAAGGTAAAGAAGGGTTTTCACTGTTGTTGCGGTTTACCTCCCAGGCAGCAAACTGCTCTTGTAATATGTACATAACTAAATTTAAATACAATCTTTAATCATGAATTTCTTTGAAAATGACATTTGGCATAATGATTGTATTGAAATTGAGTCATGTACATATTACAGGAGCAGTTTGTAATTTCAGAGCCCTCTGCTGCCTGGGAGGTGAACCGCAATAACAATGAAATAATGCAGTAACAATGAATTTTTGTATTTATTTGTAATTGGTACAAAGCCTTGTGAATTGCTGTAACATTGGAAATGAATGGTTCATGACCACATCACACTTGATTTTTTTTTCTTTGTTTTATGGCAGTACAGACACATCTGTTTGCAGATTTAGATGACATTAGCTTCATGTAATTGAGACACATTGGACCTCTCCTAGTCTGCTACATTATCTGCACATGACAGCTGATGAAATCTGATTAGTTTATTTCTCAATCTGGCATTTATTCTCCATACTCTGGTTTAAGGGAAATGATTTGCTTGTGTATTTAGTGTAAGATCTGTTCCCAGCTGCACACTCCTCCCTTTTATTTCCTGCAAGTGATCTCTACAGTGACGCAGGAACTTTCACAAGATTACAACCCAAACAGTATCAAATCCCAGACTCAATTCCTCACACCATCATACATGATCACCACTAGAGGGCAGCACTGTGCTGTTAAATCTCACATAGTCTGTGAGCTTGAGTATGTGTGTACTGTCTGTTATATACTACAAGCAAAAGATTTATTTATTTATTTTTGCTCCAGCTAGAGCTTGTTCATCTTATACAGATCGAGGACCAGCTCATTTTGCTCTGATCTTAACCATAAACATTATAGCAGAGTGAAAATCTGACCTTACACCTGCCTGACTGTTTAATGAATGGTATCTCCAAAATACTTTTCTCATAGCAGACTAGTTACCTGACTGAGTCTCATGAGTCAACGCATTAGCTGGATTTGATTTCTTTTCAGTCTCTTTTGTATATTTTGGTATTTTATAACTTTTAGATGTAGATAGAAAGGAAGTAAATAAGTTCCAGTAAGAGCTGTAAGATATACATTGGAGGCAGTAATACCAAAAGGTATTATTATTATTATTATTATTATATACTGTATAACGTTAAAAGAAAAGAAACCCTGCTTTCCTAGTTAGGCCCCCTGGTGGTTCGGGGTCATAAACAACTCCTTATTCTGCTTATAGCTATAAACAGGAACGTCTATAGCTTAGGGACGTCCCTGCATCTAGGTAGTGAAGACTTTGTAACTCTTTACCATTTTATACTCTTATTACTTTGTTAGTAGCTCAGAGCTCCAGTGCAAAATTAAAGAAGCAGATATCAGATGCTATGTCTTCGCTGGCTGACTGTATTTGGCAGGAGAAAATTGTAATACTTCAATTTCTCACCTGAACTATTCTTTTGAACTAATGACCTCTCCTAAATTATGCTCTGTGTTTCTGTTTGTGTCGTCCTGCTTCTCGTCTCATCCTCATCACAGCAAGCCAGCTGACTGCTGCTCAACATCTGATTTTCTTGCTCTCGCCTCCAGGTTTTCATTCCACTGGATAAAACCGCTCATGAGAACATGATGACGTCAAACAGTGAATTATGCATGACTGCGTTTAGCAAATCCGATCTATCCAATCTGTGTGAAATCTTACATAAACTGTCTAAAACCATGTGCTCATACTCACTGCAAAGGGTGTTTGCTTGCTTTAACACACCTGATTCGAATAATTAGAGAGTGCTTCAAGAACTGATTGGTTTATTAGAGATTTATTTAGCTGTTAAAAAATAATAATAAAAAAAAAATCCACAGAACTCTTCAGCACAGATTTGTTTTACAGTTAAATATTTTACTATTTTATATATATATATATATATATATATATATATATATATATATATATATATATATATTACTATTTTACTATTTAAATATTAGCCTTATTATTTAAATGTGTGCAGTAATATTCTGGATATTTATTACCACTATAGAGCTTTTAAATCCTGAAGGTAGGTCCATGTTGACCTTATTTATCTGTATACATGTTTTCCAGATTATATGGTTTGAGTTAAACCCATTCAGTTCAAGGGACCGAAGACAAACAGGCTAACAATAGGAGTACAACAAATTAATAATAAATATATCTTGTGATTTCCACTGTTACAACAAAATTTAAAATATAAACCAAATTGTATTCTATTTGTTGATGAGCACATATGAATAACATTTATTTATTTATTTATTTGCTTGTTTATTTATTTTTCTCTTTTCTCTTATTTTTTTAAAGTATTTTTTTCTTCTATTTTTCCCTTCGCTCTATTCCTTTGCTTGCTTTTCTCCCTTTAATTTTTATTTCTTTTTCTTCTCTCCCTTTCTTTTCCCTTTAACTGTCCAAAAAACTTTATACAGTTCTAAGGAAGTTCTTACTGTCCTCTGGAGGGAAGGTGGGTTTGAAGTGGTGGTGGGTTTATTAGGAAAAAACTAAAACTAAAAAAATCACAGACCCCCTAGCTGTTCTTCCCAAACCCCACGCTGAGAACAACTTCTTTAGTACAGAGCATGAAGTTCCACTTGCGCAGACAGAAGCCTAATTACTTGTACAGTATATGAGTCAAAGTCAGTGCTCTGCTGTTTTTCCAGTCTCTGGAAACGATGGGGCCTGTCCATCCACAAGCACAAAGTGAAGGAGGTTCTCTCACACGCTTCGAATCCTTCCTTCCATTTTCCTTCCCATGATGCAGTGCCAGTTTGAGAGTTGGCTCCAGTTGGAGGTTTATACTTCACTAATTGTCTTTTTCACTCCTTCTTTTTGCTTTGATTAAGGATAGCTTCCAAAAAGGTTCTACTTCGAAATTTTATTTAAAAATTTTTTTTTAGGAAACACTGTTATACTGTACCATGAAGTTAACTTGAACACAAATAATGCCTCTGTTATGTCACTGATTTATTTTAATTTTAGCCTCATTATGGTCTACAGCTCTGGCCCTTTTGTTTGTTAATGTGTGAATAATAAAGTGACATACAGCTGATTAAAGCTTTATTTTTAATTCATTTTTTGATCAATTTACATCAGGAGCTGGAGAAAGTTCATTGTTTGCAATACAAAAGTGATTTTAAATATTGCTGATTTATGTCATAATCATGAGATGATGATAAAAACAAATACATGATTACTAAGACTATATCTAGACAATTCTACAACTAATTTCAAGCTTGTCTTATTCTGTTGGGTGATAATGTTGCTCATCTTTATTTCTGTCTGAAGAACAAGACATGCATGAAATGAGTAAAAATATCTAGAAATAGGTTTTTATAATCTTATATTTATAAGAAAATCATAAGAAAAAGGAAATATGCAACTATATTCAAGATATTTTTTATTTAATGAGATATAATTTTTACTGTGTAGGTGCTATTTGGTGATTTGCACTGTTGCTGTTTTTCTCACTTTATCCATGAGAAATTTTCATCCTAAACTAAATTTTTTAAAACAACAGTTTGTTGGTCACATTAGGATGTATGTCTCTATTTCTATAAGCAGGTCTTGTCTCATGTTGGGGAAAAAAATCTTGACTGCTACAAATGGCTGTATTTATTCATCATTGCATTTGTCTATTGCAGATTTTAAATGTAAAAGAATGGTTGCTCTTGAGGAGCATCTTAAATGTAGTTTATATTTATTGTTATAATTTTATCTTCATAAAATTATAACTCTTTGGAAGTTAACGAAGGAAAGTCAAGCACACATGTACAGTATATTTAAAATAAACTCACGACGCAATTATGTGCACCATCTCTGACTCGAACATTTAAGTTTGCAGTACAAGTAATGTTTCTGCTGGAAAGTCACCAAAATCTAAAGTTTTAAAATATTTAATTACAGACCCCACCCCAAGAAACTAATACCACCCAAATAGGACATAAGGACAGCTATGAGGCGAATGTCAAATTAGATTTGGTTGCCTAAAAATAGATGACAAAAAGCTATGACATCCCTACCGGCCTTAAATTAAAATAAGTCTGCACTTTAACTTCATAGTAACTGCATAGTATGATTTCAGAAAGAACTGCACAGTCTGATGTTTATGAGGAGGTGGAAGTGTGTGAGAGAGAGAGAGAGAGGTGAGAAAGTAGAAAGAGAAAACTGCAGTGGAGAGATAGAAAGGAAATGATAGAAGGGAATCAGGAAGTGACTTACAGAGAGAGTGAGACAACAAAAATAGGAGGGAAATGAGAAGACAAGCAGAGATCAACTCGAATAAACACAATTCTACTTTACACTTTAACACATTAAACATGCACACCTTCATATTCAATAATCACCAAAGATCGAAATCTTTCTATTTAAGGGCAATCTCGGATCCTAATGTTACTGTAAATGATGTAAAGTCATTTGCAAATAGAAGGAAAATCAGTGATGTCTGTAGATAAAGAACTCTGAGATGGTGCTAATCTCAACTGTGAGAAAAACAGATTTGTTTGCGCTATAGAGCAACAATATCTTTTCCACTTAGATCTAGAAGGTTTCCAAAAAGCAGTCACCAACATTTCTCAAGCCACTTATAGCCTTCTCTTATTACCTAATCTTTAAAAAAAAAAAAAAAAGCTCTTTGAAGTTTCTTTAGACTGTTAGGCGTGCTTAGCTTTCTAAAATGGTTCGACACAGTTGTAGGGTTCTGTATTGTACTTTTAAAGGTTTCATCAAAGAGGAAACTGAAGAATCTATAAGGTTTCCAGACTGAACCTTTTTTCTAAGAGTATAGGCCGTCACTTGTTTAACCGAAAATGCTAAAAATATGGGATGATCAAAGACCTATAGTTAAAAGGTTTCTCAAAGGTTCTTTGGATAGTTCTAGCTTCTTAAATGGATTCTACTTTGAACCTTAGCTGAAAGAAAAAGACTGTGCTGATGAGTTTAACAGAGAGCCTTTGTGGTACTGGAGGGAACCTTTCTTTTTCTAACATCTCCATCAAGTATTCTGGTTCCTTCCGCCTCACTTTAAGCAATGTACACTCAACCCCATTAAAGTTGCTAACTAACAGCTGTGTTTCTCTTCTTTCATTGCTATTCAAGACCCTGGAACATCCAGTGCTTGGATAGCTGTTTCATACCTTCAAATAAATGACCTCCTGGATGCCAGATGGTCAGGTTACAAGGCAATACATTTGTTGGAAACACTCCTGCTTGCAGTTATTGAGACTTGACGCAAAGCCAGAAACATCATCATCTTCTGTCTTCATGCTCCTTCACCTGTCTGCTGCCTTTGACACTGTTATTCACCAGATCCCAATTTCCACTCTTGACGACTTGGGGATTGGGAGCTACACTCTGACCTGCTTCTCATCGTATTTACCAATCCGATCCTACCACATGGCATGGAGAGATTCAGTGTCATCACTTCATCTTTGCCAGCCTTACTACTGGAGTCCTGCAGGGGTCAGTACTTGGTCCACTCTTCTTCTCCCTGTATATTAAATCACTGAACTGAGTAATCAGGTCTTATGGCTTTTCCTTTCATTGTTACACTCTACATTTACATTTGCTCATTTGGCTGACTAACAACTGAGACAGGATACGACTGAGCAGCTGAGGGTTAAGGGTCTGGGAATTGAATCCAGAATCTTCTAATCAGTATCATAAAGCTTTAACCACTGAGCTTCCCCTTCCTTTACCTTTGCTGATCTCTTATTTCTCTTTTCCTCCATCCACGTAACACATTTCTCAGTAGATATCAGACTACCTTTCTGACATCCCCTCCTGAATGAACCTTAACACTGATCTGAAACGTAACCTTGACAAAAACTGAAAGAGCTCATCTCTCTTCTAGAACTGTCGATCATCATCGACCCCTTTACAGTCCAACCAGAGCACACTGCTAAAAATCTTGAAGTGTTTTTCGATAATGAACAATCACTGATTGGACAGATCCTGCAGATTTCTTCTTCATTACATCAGAAGAATACGATCTTTTCCAAATACTTTTACAGGTGTTCTGTAGCAGGAAGGGCTACAACCTGTTGCAGTGCAGTGTAGGATTTCATGAGTCCTAATTATGCTTTCAGACTGCAAACTGGCAAAACTAACGAAAAACACTACATGGCCACAAGTATGTGGACACCTGACCATCACAACAAGATGTCCATGTTGAACATCCCATTCCAAAACCATGGGCATTAATATGGGGATAGTCCCCCCATTGCTGTTATAATAAGCTCCACTCTTCTGGGAAGGCTTTCCACTAGATTTTTGAGCGTGGCTGTGAGGATTTGTGTTCATTTATCAGCAAGAGCACTTGTGAGCTCAGGCACTGATGTTGGGTGAAGAAGTCTGGGGTGCAGTCAGAGTATCAGTTCATCCCAAAGGTGTTAAGTGGTGTTGAGGTCAGGGCTCTGTGCAGGACACTTGAGTTCTTCCACTCCAACCTTGACAAACCATGTCTTCATGGAGCTCGCTTTGTGCATGTTGGAACATGTTTGGGTCTCTTATTTCCTGTGAAATTGTAATGCTACAGCATACAAAGACATACTATACAATCGTAAAAGCCCAAGCTAGAGAGAGAGAGGAATGTATGCGGGGAAGTGAGCAGAGAGAGATACAGTATTTCAGCATCATTCATCAGTATGAAATCTGTCTGAGTGACTACTCCAAAGTTAAACTGATATTTCCTGTGACGCAGCAGGCTACTGGAACAGGAAGTCAGTCCAGCAGAATAACTGATAACCAAACCGTACGGTAGTGGATGTCTGACCCTCAGCCAGTTTTGCACTCATATGAAAGCCTGTATTATTAAGATTATGGGTAAAATTGATGTAAGCCATGTTGAAAAATGACTCCTTTTCCTTTTCCTCCTTTTTCTGTCTCCATTCTTCCTGCAAGCTCTAATGATCCTACTGCATCCTCACACAAACATGTATAATACCACTATAATAACACCTCTGTGTATTTCTCTGCTCTGTGGTTCGTTATAAGGCGAAGGCTCTGTTGTTATTCTTTATACTAATATTTCTTCCTCTCTGAACACTGACCTAAAATCAGGTTGTTTGGATTTGAGGAAATGTACACTTTTAAAAATATTTACTTTCTCACTGAGAGCATTCCTTTGCTCTCTCTTCTTTCTTTCTTTCTCTCTCATTCTCATTCATTTGTCTCACTTTTTTCCTCTCTTTCACTTGATTGATCTTTTTTTAACCCCAAAGCCATTCCTTCTTTCTCCCATCTTTTCATTCCTCAGTGTTTCTGAGTCCACTAACTGCAGCTACATTTGTTTTTCATACCTCCATCACTTTAACCCTTTAATAAATGCAAATCTATTATTATGTTTGTTTTTTATTTTAGTTTCTTAGTTTTATTGTGACCTGTCTTCTGCTGCTGTGGTCCCACATGGATACTTTCTTGGTTTGCTTTCTTCTTGTTTTTTTCCATGATATTCAGGATTGTGACACACTCCCTGTTCATTTTTATTCTTATTGTGTAACTTCATTTAGCAGCTCTGCTGCCACTTACTGTACATTTACAAGGCAGTTTCTACAGTGTAATGCATTTAAATATGGTTTAACCAGAGAGAAAATTAGAATACGTATATTGCATCCCCTCCATCTCTCTCTCTCTCTCTCTCTCTCTCTCTCTCTCAGCATCTCGCTTTTTCTCTCTGTCTCTCTCTCAATATGTCAATGTCAATTAGTCTCTCTCAGTCTGTCTCTCACTCTCTCTCTCTCTCTTCCGCTTTCTCTGTCTTTCACTCATTCTTTCTCATGCGCTTTCTCTCTCTCTACCTCTCTCTCACTCTCTCTCAGTCTTTTCTCTCTCTGTCTCTCTCTATTTCTCTCTCTCTCTCTCTCTGTCTCTCTCTCTCTTGCATTTTCTCTCTTGGTTTCTCTCTCTTTCAATCTCTGCCTTCTCCCTTGGTCAATCTCTCTGTCTCTCTCGCTCTTTACCCTTTTCTCTTTCAATCTGTCACTCTGTCTATCTCTTTCTGCTCTCTATCTGTCTCTCTCTCTCCCTCTTTCACAGGGTTCCACATGCACTTCTTCTCTCTAGATCAATGATATCTTATTGCAGCCTAAAATATACATTACCTTACAAAACAAATATCTGCCCAGCAGTGGAAGGTGACTCACGCTGCTCTTTTAGTGTCTAATCCATAAACAGCTGAAGGAACAGTGCTGACCTCACTGACCTCACTTACCTCACTGACCCCATACCTCCTGAGCTGGACCTAAATGGTATATAATATGTTTTTTTTTCTGTAACGAGAATGTACCTATTAAACAGAGAACATGTATATCTGTAGGCCAAATATTTTATTTTATGTAGTGTGACCTTGCAGCATAATATGTGGGATTTATCAACATTATGTGAATCTATTTGATTTTAATTCAATTTAATAATTTTTTTTTTGTGGAGTTTTCCACAGCACACCTGATTTTCAATTCACATCACACCAGTTGAAAACTACACTAGACATTTATGGATAATCAAAAACTGTCTGCGATAGCGTGTATGATTTGAGGCACAGCTTCTGTGTCACAGAGTGTTAAACCATTTGTTGGATCGCTGTAATTTGTAGAAATTCTGCACCAGAAACACAGAAACGATTTGTAGATGTGATTTGTAGACTCATAGAGGAAAATGTTAAATAAATAAATAAATAGATAAACAAACAAATAGATTTTAGATATATAATAAGATATAGAGTGTGTGTGTGTGTGTGTGTGTGTGTTTTTTCAGGTTTTGCCCGAGGTGATGAATTCTCGTTCAAAGGGAAGAGAAGGCAAGTCTCTGCATCGCCTCATGGCAACATTCTTATCATACTTCTGTGTACTTGAGCGAATCTGACACACACGCACACGCGCACACACACACATACAAGTATACAGTGTTCACATGTGCAGTGTCACCTTGTATTTTACTGTCAACAGGTACTCTTGTGTTTACTTTTCTTCTCTCCCTCTCTCTCTTTCTCTCCCTCTCTCTCGCACACCCACACACTTGGCCCCTTGCTGAAGTGTAAGTGACCATTGTTTTGTGTGTGTGTCTGTGTGTATTTCAAACATATTCACACACTCATAAAACAACCAAGCCAACAATTTTCTGTTTGCAAATTGTGTCTTGAACATTATGGTTTCAGGAACTTTTGGTTCTTTGAACAGTTAAAGTTTTCTGTGTGTGTGGATTGTTGTATCTCACTCTGAGAACACTGTGTGAGAGATTACACTATGAGTACATCACTGTTTCTGATCAGTGTGGAGTGGTACCTCTCAGCCTGTACTTTTTTTGATTCTTTCAATTACATTACTGAACAATCTTATAGCATTCTTTATTGATTGGATACACAGACTCTCCTACACACATACACACACTCACTCTCTCTCTCTCTCTCTCTCTCTCTCTCTCTCTCTCTGGCTCTCCATCGATGATGACTTTGCATCTGAATAATATTTCAGTTTTCCCACTGGAACAAGATTAGCAGAGATGCTGGACTACAGCTAGACTATTACAATCGTTTTTTGGTTCCATCTTTTTATTGATTAACGTGGAGCAGGGTGTCAAGCACAGGATTTTTTTTAACCAATATTTTAGAATATATACAAGGATGAGTTAAAAAATAACCTTAAAAGTGCAGCAGGCTGTAGATTAGAGAAACAGTACATTCAATTTGTAGTTGCAGAAGTAAAAATGTGCTAGTGGTCCATTGTTCTCAGTAGCTCCTTCTACTGTTACCTCAAACATGATACACATTTATGACACCTGTTTATAAAAAAAAACAATAGAAAGAACAAAAAAAAAGGCTTTCATTGGACTCACCCTGGTATAATAGATCAGTGGTTCTGAAAGACAATGTTAAAAGCGCTATACAAATAAAATTGAATGGAATTGAATGTCAGGTCCTTGGACCCCTGGGGGACCATGAAGCTTAGCCAGGGTTATAGATATAGTAGTGGAAATCACATACAACCATCATCTTTTTTTTTTTTCTTCATTTTTTAATATATTTATTATTGACTATTGTTGATATGCCATTTTTTGACATATCACTTGAACTGAACGATTTTTTAAATCCAAGCCTGTATAACTCGGAACCTATAAATCACGTGAGTCTGGACCTTATGAGTTCAGTTGGTGGAAAGTTCAGGAATAAAAATCGCTCTAGTTCTAATAAATAGCCAAAATCTGATTGTTCAAATTTAACTCATAAGGTATGTAGAATTTATTTATTTTACAGATAAAGGGGTCCCTGTCTGCAAAACACTTAAGAAAATGGAGGTCATACTAAGAGAAAATGAACAGAATAAACCCCTATTATTCCCCGTTTTTTTTTTTTTTCATTTCATCATATAGACATAACAATCACTCAGGGTGTCTGACTCTAGTGCTGTACATGGTAGATAATTTGTTAGCATGCTAACTATCTGGTTTACAAGCATGCTGGTATGAAAATGAGATAATTTACTGTATGCGACATGTTCAGATGCAGTGTTTTGTTCCATAAAAGTCAGCTTGAATGCTAAAGTAAAAAGAATGATGATACCTCAATTTCCTGTTCCACACTATCCAGGAGGATGTGATGAGGGGAAGTCAGCAAGGCCGTGCTAAAAAAAGAAATAGAAGACTGCTAGCATGCAGGAGTGGAAACCTTCAGCCTCAAAAACATCACATTTCCCATGAGGTAGGCACCAAATCCTCTAATTGTCTTTATTTAACAGTGTAGCTTGTGTTCTTTTTAAAGCCTTCAATGGTTTTAATAGGTTCTAATGTGTTTTTTTTTTTGGCACAATAAAATAATGTCCATAATCCTGACGCTGCACTAGCAGAGTCTAAATGTCCATTAAAGGAGAACAGTGTGTTATCGCTCTGTTTGCGTCTTTTATTTCAGCTCAGCTTGGACATGTGTTCCTCATCAGCAAACACCGGAGGGAAGGAAAAAAAAGGAAAACATATCGCTAGATCATTTGAGCATCAGGAATGTGAGCAGATCCCAGGTTCCTAAACACGCCTGAGTCTAATCAGGACACATACACACACGCGTTCAAGCGTGCACCCCACACACAGGCACATACACTGAAGTACACATGTCAGTCTGTAGACCGTGTAGAAACACATGAGAGAACACACACACACAGCACACACAACACACAGATGCTGTTTGTGAGAGCTGGTCCAGATGTTTCTCATCCAGAGTGAGGTCTTGGAGGTGCACTGATGGATGGATGGATGGATGGATGGGTGGGTGGATCACACCTTCTGAGGCTCATGGGAACTTTGAGATATCCAACACGGAGGTGTGTGTGGTTTCAGGTTGGGGAAGCAGGTGCTCGACTTGTAGATTTGGAGAAATAATTATCTCAGTATATAGGTAATACTTATCTTTCAGGGATGCTTTATTTCAACCTGAGACAAATGCCTTTGTTTAACAGAAATTGAAATTTGCACCAATATCCTGTTCACACACTATTTAATCCGTTTTTGTAACTGTCTCAATGCCACATATATTTGTGCCACAAGGGATTACCAAGGATGATTTTAAATTATGTGTTGGGTGTGACACACTCGCATTTGCAATCTTGTGTACAGTATTTACACATGTACTGGATGTTTGTATGATAAACAATATATCATGAATCATATCAGTTTTGCTGCGGCTCTTGTGAAGTGTTTTAGTGACTTCCCCTCCAGAAAAGAGATAAAAAACACAGTTTATTTACACAAAGCTTGCAGTCCTGGACTTCAGAGGGCTCTGATCCCAACACACACACAAACCAGCCCCTCTGAAGATGAGGATGGGTTCCCTTTTGAGTCAGGTTTCTTCCTCATATCATCTCAGGGAGTTTTCCCTCCCCACTGTCGCAGGGATAAATTTATACATTTCAAATTTACAATTTATATCTGCAATTCTGTAAAGCTGCTTTGTGACAATGTCCATTGTTAAAAGCACTATATAAATAAAATTGAATTGAATTAAAACCTTTTTTCCCCTTAGAGTATAGCTATATACAGTTTAAATATTCAATAAGCTTTAGTATATAATATTATCTATAAAAGACATGGTTTATTTAACTTGTTAGCACAGCGCTGACGAATTCTCAAATCTGATTGGTCAGAAGGTGTTGATTAATTTTCTATAACAGCAGCTCTGAGAGCAGTGCAGCCACAAGACATATTTATGCCCTCGTTCTAATACATTATCACTTGTATAGTAACACATTCACAGAGACTTGTATGGCAAACGCTATACAAGCAGATAAGAAATGTGTTATTTAAGAAAAAGAAGCATATAATCGTTCATATGGTGAAGTTTTCAGTGAGGAGATGTTTCTTTAAGACTTCTGGAAGGAGTCTCCAGTGTCAGTGTTTTGCAACAGTGAGAGGTAAAGCTGTAATTATCAGGACAAAGAAGTTTACACTTCCTGGTTTCTCAGGAACATGACAAGCTGCTTTTTTTGTTATTAACTAGGGAGAAAAAAGAGAGGCTAGTGGTTGTGCTGTTTATCGCTGCTATAATGTATATATGTAAATCATAACAGGAACTAGTTTATGGATGTTCAACAACGTTAAACGTAACTATAAATGATTAAAAAGTATAATAATAACTTGTTGGCAAATTGTGGTGGAATAACAGGAATAAAACACACTGGAAAATAATCAACTGTGGGGTGGTAACAGTAAATCTGCTTCATGTCAGACCACATCACATCACCTAGTGGAGGATTATTTTCGTGAAGTAGCACACGATTCCTCTGTATACCACCTCCTTCCCTGTCTGTGTCAGAATACGTGTGTGGCATGGTTTACAGTCAGGATGTTTATCTTCCCGCCAGGCCACACACTCATGTTACCACTGACCAATGGGATTTCACAGGAAGAGACAGAGAGAGAGACTGACCAATATGCACTCCTGACTCATCTTATCAAAAGCAGAATCATTTCTTGGCTTACATCTTATAATATTTTTTTTCCAAAAAAAAAAAAAAAGTATTTTAGAGTGTAAGGTTCTTCACTCGTGATCAGAAGGTCATGAGCTCATATCTCATTTCTGTTCCACTGCACTCTCATCCCAGTTAGAATCAAAGAAATAATTAAATAAATTAAACAATTAAATCGTATATCTAACCAAAAGCAGTTTTCTTAGATGTCAAACATGAAAATGGTTGTTATACTGCTGTATAACATAGCAGCAATAATTAAACATTAAACTGAAACGTTAAACTGTTATTGACTCAAAGATACAGAAGCTTGAACAGTATTTTATATAAAATGTATGTCTTTAATTTGTCTTAACTTCTCACAGATAAACAGAGGACACAGTATGTGTATGATGACAAACTTTTATTAAACTGTTTATGTACAAATGATATTGCTGAGTCAAACAGTGTGTGTTGATTTAAACATGCAGTTTGCAAAAAGTTAAACTGGTCACTGTAAGCTTTCCTTACTTATTAGCTCCAAAGAAGCAAACTTTGGACACAAAACGTGTCTTGGCTCACACGGGGTAAAGGCTAACGTGTGTAAACTGTACTTCTGCCTGAACTATTCCTAAACATTTAACAAGAAATTTGCAATGATTAAAAGGCACATCAGAAATCTTTCTTACAGTCTCATACACTTACACACACACAGACACACACATAGACTTAGACACAAGCATTTGCGGTTGTTCAAAACTACTCCCCTCCCACAAGCAGGTTCAAGTTTTTCTCCATATCATTTGTCACTTCAAGGCATTCTTTGACATATGTTACGTCTCCCTGTAATCTCAAGGAGTGATAAGTACACACACCCACAAGGTGTACTTGTGACAGAGGTGTGTGCCGCTTGGTATCTAAAGTACCTTTGAAAATGGAAATAGTATATTAACAGGATTTGGGAATATTTGAAATATGATATAGATTAAAAAAAAACACTGAAGAGAAATATAAGAATTTATTATTCTGTAAAAACTGTAGAATTTCCTTTCTTTTTTAATGTGTATGAAAAATATTATTGGCTTTAGAGCGTACACTCAGAAAAAATGGTGCAAAATGCACCCTTGACGCTGAGGATCTGTATCTTTTACCTAGAAAGGTGCATTTAGTGTTAGTAATTATGGCCCATTTACGTACCTTAAATCATTTTAAAGGTACATAATTTTAACCTTGACTGAAGGTACCACTGCAGGGACAAGGAAATGTACAGTTTAGTACTACTTTTTTTGGTAGTGTATTTATTTATGCATGTCTGTCTGTCTTTCTATCTATCTATACAAAACAAAAAATTCAAGACTTATGTAATATTTTGAGAGTGTATTTATTTATTTATTTATTTATTTATTTATTTATGCACATTGTCTGTCTGTCTATTGAGCCACCTATCCATCCATCTATCTGTCTATATGAATGCACCAAAAATCCTAGGCTTATGTACTATTTATTCTGAGGGTGTATTTATTTATGAACATTGTCTGTCTGTCTCTCTATCTATCTATCCATCTATCCATCCATCTATCTGTGTATCTGTATGCACCAAAAATCCTAGGCTTATATACTATTTTTTCTGAGAGTGTATTTATTTATGCACATTGTCTGTCTGTCTGTCTGTCTGTCTATCTATCTGTCTGTCTATCAATCTATCCATGATCCATCTATCTGTCTATCTGTATGCACCAAAAATCCTAGGCTTATGAACTATTTATTCTGAGGGAGTATTTATTTATGCACATTGTCTGTCTGTCTGTCTGTCTGTCTGTCTGTCTGTCTATCTATCCATCTATCCATCCATCCATCTATCTGTGTATCTGTATGCACCAAAAATCCTAGGCTTATGTACTATTTATTCTGAGGGTGTATTTATTTATGCACATTGTCTGTCTGTCTGTCTATCTATCTATCTATCCATCCATGATCCATCTATCTGTCTATCTGTTCATAACTAGCTTATGAACTATTTATTCTGAGGGTGTATTTATTTATGCACATCTGTCTGTCTGTCTAACTATCTATCCATCCATCTATCTATCTATCTGTGTATCTGTATGCACCAAAAATCCAAGGCTTATGTACTATTTATTCTGAGGGTGTATTTATTTATGCACATCTGTCTGTCTGTCCGTCTCTCTATACGAAACAAACAAACAAAAAAAAAAAAAATCCAAGGCTTACGTTGCACAGCGCTCATGTTTCTATGCATATGTGGGCGGGATCAAGGCGTTTGACAGACATGCCAACTTGACCAATAGAAATCCAGAACCCCAAGCAAACGCGACAGGGAATCTCATTTAAATATTCTGGAGCCGACAGCCAATAGGAATTTCTGACGGCGTGTCTTCCAGCAGCAGAGTCAGAGACTAACGCATACTAGCGTACTAAACAGTATGCTAAAATAGTACGCTCTCCCAACTGTACCAACAGGCAGTGTACTATTTAGCACGCTAGTGCGCTCCCGGCTGTTTGAGCTGAGTGTAGTGGGATTGGTCGGAAAATGACGGTGGCTTGATTGTCGGAGTTTGTTTTATGCGAGGCTGCTGGAATTTCGCTGCTCCAGCCAGGAAAAGTTATTCCTTTTTCCTCCGTGTGCAAACCGCCAAAGCTTTATTGTTTTAAACCACAATCCCAGAAGAGTGTCTCCGGAGATTATTTGTGTTGTTTGGGAGTATTTTTTTTTTCCTCCAGGATGATATTAGCGGGCGAGCTACCTGGCTAGCTGTACTTATTAGCCCAATGCTAGAACCCAGCTAACGGGCTAGTGCAATTAGCTTCAGTAGAGGAGCTAGCACGACTGGATTAGCTGCGGTTGTATTGCCTGGTGTAGTAGTAGCAGTAGTAGTAGTATTAGTAGTAGTAGTGTTAATTATCTTAGCTTATCTCAGCTGGGTTTAGCAGTGTTAACCAGGCTAGCAGGCTGGCTCTGTGCAGCCGGGTTAGAGAGGCAAGTTTGCTAGCAGTTTAGCTACCAGCTCGGAAAGGCGACCAAAGACTGGCTGCTGAATAATTCAAGAGGTGAGTAATGGATTTTTTTTTTTTCAGCCAGAGAGCTAATTACCCGGCTTTTAACATAACGGGTGTGTCTGATAGAAAGCACACTGCTGGTGCTAATAACATCTTCTATCTGTGCATCAGATTCAGCTAATTAAAGACACAGCTGTCAAACCCAAGCAAAAGTATTACAGGTTTTGATATTTAAATTACATTTCTACAGGGTTATTAAATTATATTCACTAATCTCACTGTCAAAATGTAATAAAGGTTGTCAGCTAATATTGGTTTAACTAACTGGTTTTTTTTAAAGCTTTAGTAATGACTCTTACATTGTGATATATAATAAGAAATCACACACAGAGATCTTCAGTGAATCCTCATTCAGTCCTTTACAGACTCACAGATTGTACAAGAATATATAAAACCAGTATTTCAGAAACAAAATCAGCATTTGTGTCATTAATAGACAGAAAAAAAAGGCTAAGCCTCAACCTTCAATCCTTTCTGGCACATAGTAAATGCATGCACTTCAGAAAGATAACTGAGATCCACACTGTTTTCTTGTTTATATGTTATTTAAAAAAAAGAAAGAAAGAAAATCACAGGAAAATGAGATGTTATGCAGGATAGGATTATGTTTAACCCAGTGTTGAGCACACTCAACTTTGAAAAGGCATTCATGTAAATCTAAGCATCTGTATCACTGACACACTGGGTGCAGATTTGCAAAAAGAGCATTGTGTTTGTAATTTCTGTTTATTTTGTTTTGTAAAGAATGTCTGAGATGTTATTGAGGATATCTTCAGAAATACCTTCATGTCATTACATCAGTCATGTTAGGGCAGCACGATATTGAAGAAAAATGCAATAACTTGTTAAATTAGGCGATATGCGGTACGATAATGGTATAAGTGTGTAAAATCTATTTAAATTATATTTATATATATATATATTTAAAACAGAAAATGACATAACCAGCATACGTTTCATGTGCTTTTGAGGAAAAGAAAGCATTCTCTGCTATCTGCATAATGTCGCCCTAAAACTTTGACTTTTTTTTTTAACTTTTTGAAGTATTAAAATCATTCAGTTATCGCAAGCCCTTGCAGTATGTATTTCGTGATATTTACATTTGCGATATTTCGATAATTTCGATATATTGTGCAGCCATAAATCATATCAGTTCTTAGAGAATGATGGCAAGCATCAAATTAATGAAATAATGTTAGGTTTGTAAATGTAAACGATTGTAATTGTTGGCAGATTGCTGTGGTATAAGTGGAATAACACACTTTACAGAATGTGTAGTGTGTTATTCCTAACCTAACAGCTCTGACCGTAATTCTGTCGTTCAGCTCACAGGTTTATACTGATGTTTTCGTTTCTATAGTAACAGCTTACTCACACGCCCTCCGAGTGTTTTATTCTCAGCTTACTTTTTCTCAGCAGTGGTAACAGGAGTGACGTGAATTACAACAAAAAAATGAACTGATGCTAATCTCTTGTTGTTTTTAAATATTATACAGTTTTCAGATGCTTTCTGTCTAAGCAGAGCTTTTAGTTATAACTGTTGTTGTTGTTGTTGTTGTTGTTGTTTTGGAAATGCAGGTTAGTTCAGGATCATTACTTCACCATAAAAAGCCCTGCATGAAATTTCTCCCTCTTGTGTCCGCAGGTTTATTGACTCTGGGATAATGGAGTATGTTACGCCTAATCGCGATTAGGACAGCTCGCTCTGCAGTATGTGGTGTGCCGGAGCCAGCAGTCCCCTCTGTGCGTGTAGCGTATCGCTCCATCACACTGCCGTCTCTTATCCTCCCGTTCTGGCTTGATGGCGCTCTCCGTTTTTTCAGCTGCCGTTACGCGATGAACGTACGCGAGGCGCACGCTTGTTTAACTGGACGCTTCTGAATCACAGTTTAAAAAAGGAGGACTTTGACAAGAAGCAGCACCAGGATCGGACCTCATTCTTACTCGCTCACAAAACTGTCAGACAGGATCATGGCTTCAGTGTGGAAAAGACTGCAGCGTGTGGGAAAGCACGCATCCAAATTCCAGTTCGTGGCCTCTTATCAGGAGCTCATGGTGGAATGTACAAAGAAATGGTGAGTGTGTGAGCGAGAATGATGTCTATATTGTGTACAGCACAGGGAGGGGCTCACCTATAGCTCTCTCCATCACCTGTTTTGACTGTGTGTGTGGGTGTGTGTGTGTGTGTGTGTGTGTTTGTGATGTGGTTTCTTCTGTGCATCAGTGCATTTCAGTGCTACAGAAAAATCAAGGCTTGGCTTGGCGCAGGTTCAGGAGAGTCAGATTACATGCAAAATACTGTGTCTCACATCAGACACACACACACACACACACACAGAGATCAGAAGATATGGCTGCTGGGTTTGTAGGTCTATGTTGCAGTGATGCGCACACACACACGCCTATAAAAACATATGTATCAGAGGAGATGACTTGAAGAATGGATCTTTTGAAGATCACCAAACACTACTGCAGGAACTTTTTTAGGAACTTTTCCACTGAAGAGACCACAGAGACCACAGATGATTTTTGGTTCCAGGAACCTTTTTACTTTGTGTTTCAGTTAAGCTGAGCATTAGAGTGCTTAATTACATTATAAGACACTTTTCCAAGCGTATCACAGTCATCATCAATACGTTTAAAACACTTACAGATTTTGTTACAGTAGCAGGTGGCTCACTGGACATGAACGTTACGTTTCTTCTTTGCAGACATTAAAAAGTATCATTAACCTGTAGGCATAGGAGGCTATATGAGACGATACACTGAAGCCACGATACGAGATGTCCTGATACTGGCTTCACGAGACGATAATGACACATAAAATATAAAATTTTAATACATTTATTTTGTAATGAAACAAATTCAATCCCTGCAATGTCAATACATTGTATTGTAAGAAAAGTAGATCAGATTTTATAATATAAGGTGTAATTTTCTCCTATTATTAACCTGTTATTTTAATCTTTTTCAGTGTCGTAAATGTATTTCATGGCAACATTATTAATATGGAAAAAATGTTTGATGGTAGACTGTGCCTTAAATGATTAGTCTAAATAAAAAATTTGTGTCCTCACCGCTCCTACTGCTGTCTGACATCCACCTGAAACACACAAGCGTGTCACACTTACCTATATAATTGTACAGATGAGAAAAACAATTCTTTTATTTTGTATATATCCCCATCCCTCCAAAATTAGTTTCTTGTTTTAGATTGAGTGTGACTTACATCAAGCTCAGCACACCGGTCTTGATTTTAAACTAGTTTCAGACCGAGGTCAAGCCAGACGTGATAGAAACTGGAGTGCACAGCAGTTTACAGTAACTACCCTCAGATGGCTACGCTGCGAATCTGCTGTGAATTCTGCACAGTACATAAGTGTACTATTGGCTGTTTCAGTATTATTTTTTTCCAAGTTCACGCGGGCCAAATGAAACGAGACTGTGGGTCTTGTGTTTGACACCTGTGCCACGATGCTTCCTTCTTATTAGCTTAACTTTTTGGACTAAATCCCCCAGGATCTACATTTACATTTATGGCTTTTGGCAGATGTGCTTACCTAAAGGGACTTACAGAAAGGTTTTGAAGTCTCTGTCAATAAGTACGTCCTCATATTGGTTCACTAAGCCAGGCACTAAGAATACTACTAAGAGTACCATATAGTGGCTGAAATGACTTACAGGAGGCACATCCAAACCCAAACAAGCATTCTGGACATAACTCGGGACTGTTTCACCTTTAAATACAATGTTGAAGCTATAGACCTTTCTGGAATCCAGCCGTTTGCGATGTTGTAATATTGAAAAGGTACGATATCTCATGCAGCTTTAGCGTTACGTTATCGTTGTGGTCCGAAATCTCAGCTTTCTCTCCTTTTGCTTGCATGTGCCAAAATTTTCATATCTGTTGCACAATTTGCATCACTTTTGCTGTTTTACACTAATGTCACAGCATGTGCGGTGCCATGGGAACGTCAGCGGAAATGTGCCGTTTTTTGTTAAAGGCTTTCACCCTGAAGCAACTCACACGCGCACACATGCCTGAGGTCTTCCAGATGTAAGTGTGAGGCGATGGAATGATGGGAATGTAGTGCTGTCTGTTACAGTGAAGCACTGGGGAGGAAGAGGAATGTGCTGAAAGACTGCATGTCTCCATCCTAAGCTGCATTTTTGATGTCAGGAGCAGTCGTTCTTGGGTGTCTCTTCCATTACGCAGAGGGAAGGAAGGAAGGCGCTCTGTGAAAGACATGTATTTACCTACTGTCAGCATGCTGAATGGCTCTTAGCTGTTGATATCCTCGAGGCCAGGCTGTGTGACTGTGAGTGTGTGTGGGAGTGAGAGATGGAGTTGCGTTTCATTGGTTTCAAATGTTAATGTTGTAATGGAAAGTTTCCATTCTGTCCTGAGACAGAAACCACTGCTTAGTCCGAAGTGACGTCCTCAACCACTGCTTGATTTTTATGGACTAACGTGGGTTGAATGGTGTGTGTGTGTGTGTATGTGTGTGTTTGCTGTCACTTCTGTCTTTTTTTTAAAAGAGTATTTTATGCCTGTTATTGATTTAACCAGTGGTTTCCAATGAAAGTCCCAGGGAGTTGTAAGCAGCCATGTTGAAATTCAGTTGATTGATCCACTGAGCTCCAGACAGGAACTGTTGCCCAGAGTCTCGCCTCTCTTCTGGCCATCATCATAGGCATCCTTCCATCCTTCCCAGAGCTTGGCATTGGCATATATGGGCCTGTATCGTCCTCAAAAGCAAGTATACATTCTGACAGGCAGAGAATCTCATCCAGTGTTCACACTCGTGAGCAACAAAGCGATGTGTACGTGTGCGACAGGGAGCCATGGTTATTTCGAATCGTGATGTTTATCTAGTTAGCTGCAAGTGTGAATGTAGGATCACAGACTGTTTGGGGCACTGGTGACTCTTTTTTAAAAAGAAAGAAAGATAATAGCAGCATTCCCTCAATTGCATGCATGGCTATTTGTTTGGTTTTTGCTAGCCACAAGCTAGCCAGGGACCTGTGATGAGTAATGTATATTTTCCTCCTCAAACAGCAAACTATATAGTCAGTGTTATAGATTTAACAAGTGAATATGTCTGTACGTTGATTGATCTAAAGCAAATACTTGTATATACAGTATAACTCATACTGCTACGTTGTTTGCTGTTTTTGTTGTATGCTGCCATTTTGATTTGGTGTCATTCTGTAAACTGGGAAGGAACTTGTAGAAGAGAAGACTTCCCCAAGTTGGCAAGTTGGAATTTCAAGCTGAGCTGGTGTTGGAGTTGGAGGTTGGGAATTACAACTTACGACCTCTAGTCAGATGCAGCATTAGTTGATGAATTTAACCGGCTGATGTAGTCGATTTTGCTGAATGATTAATGCAGCTCTAGCTACTTCAGAATCATGTACTGGTCCATAGAGGTGGGTGATATAAACAAAATATCACATCACGCTACGCTACACAATATGTTTCACCGATATACAGGGCTGCTAAAAAAAACAAACAAAAAAAACAGTTGTGCTGCTTTAAACAACTGATGTATACGAAAAAATCTTAAAACTGAAAAGGAAAAAAAATCTAATAATTAAATAAAAATGTGTTTTTTATACAAATTTAAACATGAAATCAGCTGCTTCTAATCAGTTTGTGATTGCTGTTTTTAGAAATGTTAGAAAAGGATATCACAAAATCCACGATATCTCAGCAAAGTGTATTGTGACATAATTTATCATGATGTTGAAATGATCTGGTCATATATACCCCAGCCCTGCTGGTCCAGGTTGAATGTTGGAGTATTAGGTCAGGTGTTGGAGCTTATGAGTTATGCTGCGGTGGATTTCTGTGTGTGGAGCTGCAGGGTGGGATCCTCTGCACTACAGCGTGTGTTTGCCATTGGTGCAATCGGTGCCAGCAGCACGATTTTCCCTGCCAGGATAATCAGCAGGAGCGAGACGGAGAGAAAAACCCTCCACTGCAGCCAAGCTCTGAGCGTTTAACCCTCATCATGGCTTTATGGCTGACGCTTCCTTCACTAATTTTCTCTCTGCTTGAAATATATCTGGGGTGTGTGTGTGGTTTAGTAGTGTATCTTCATAAATAGATCTCTTTTCTTGAGGTTATCAGAATCTAGAATAATTTCTAGAAAGTCTTACGATGAGTACAGTTGATGGTGTGTGTATGTGTGTGTATGTGTGAGAGAGAGAGAGAGAGAGAGAGAGAGAGAGAGTGCACATGAGTCAATAATATTTTCAATTTATTATCTAAAGAAAGCTTGGTGTGTTCTTTTGCTCTTACCTAGTTTAGTTATAGGTGAGCAGGACTAATCTCTCACACGCTTTCATTAGAAAGCGAGT
Source organism: Pangasianodon gigas (assembly GCA_022758105.1). NCBI lineage: Eukaryota > Metazoa > Chordata > Actinopteri > Siluriformes > Pangasiidae > Pangasianodon > Pangasianodon gigas. The sequence goes on along the minus strand of CM040463.1, from coordinate 4,973,047 downwards.
TATTATGGCTGGTGGCTGGTAGAGGTGTAGTCAAGACCGACATGATCAAGTCCAAGCAGGCATCGGGTCAAAACCAGGCGGATCAGGCCAAGTCAAGATTGAGGCCAGATGAAAGACTGAGACTGGAAACCATCAAATCTTCACTAGTTGGCTTCTTTCGTGCATTGCACCAGTGATTAGAAACGACAACACAAACATTATTTTACTGGCTATCGTGAGGAGAATGAGGATTCAGGAGCCAAGGTGTGAGAGAGAGAGTGGCTCTGTTTATTTTCGTTCAGCCGTGCTTTTCAGCAACGTACCAACTTCTCAGCGTAAATACACTATATGGACTATGTGGACACCTGACCATCACACCCATATGTGGTTCTTCCCCAAACTGTTACCACAAAGTTGGAAGCAGAAAATTGTATAGAATGTCTTTGTATGCTGTAGCATTACAATTTCCCTTCACTGGAACTAAGAGGCCCAAACCTGTTCCAGCATGACAATGCCCCTGTGCACAAAGCGAGCTCCATGAAGACATGGTGTGTTAAGTTGGAGTGGAAGAACTCGAGTGTCCTGCACAGAGCCCTGACCTCAACCCCACTGAACACCTTTGAGATGAACTGGAACGACTGCACCCCAGACCTCCTCACCCAACATCAGTACCTGATCTCACTAATGCTCTTGTAGCTGAATGAACACAAATCCCCACAGCCACACTCCAAAATCTAGTGGAAAGCCTTCCCAGAAGAGTGGAGCTTATTATAACAGCAAAGAGGGACTAAATCTGGAATGGGATGTTCAACAAGCACATGTGGGCGTGATGGTCAGGTGTGCACAAACTTTTGACCATATAGTGTATTTTAACTAGAAGCTCCCCTTCTACAACAGCCACAGCACATGAAAAGAGCATCATTAATCAAACACAGGTGTACACTCGTTCATCAGATTACACTCTCTTTCTCAAGACTCCACGCTCCACACAAATACACAAGCGGCACTTGATCATAGCCCTCTGCAGCTGCGAACTCTTAGACCAAGACCATATTTAGCGACACCACTGCCCAAGACTGAGACCAATTACAAATGACAATAAATCAGATAAAAGTCCAAGTCACTACAGAAAATGTTTAGAGACCTGACCTAGTAGCTGGTGATGTCTGGATAAGTGTGTCAGGGGTCATTAGTGAAGTAATTCCTTTGCTGTGAGTAAACCATGTAGCAGTGTTTAAACTCAAAATAAGTCTGATGTTGTTCACGTTGGTGCAACAAGAATCTCTTTCTCGGAAAGGCAGCAGTTACTAATGTCACTTCTTTTTTTTTTTTTTTAAAGGATTGACAGCTGATCTCAGATCAGTTAAGCTTTAACTAAAGGTGCCTTTCTTTGTCCTTACTACTGTAGAGATTTATGGGTTAAATCTTTCACGGTATTAATCGACCATTTAAAAAACACAAACCATTGGTAAAAATTAAAGGAAACATCTATTACGAAATGTTTGTACAAAAGTCTCTTTTGCACATCCTTGTATAAAGATCAAACCTACTAACTGTTCTTTTTTTCCTGTGGTATAAAATTTACAACCATGCGTCTGTTAAGTAATGTAGCTAAAAGAGCGAGTGCGACATCGTAACAGCCCCAGTAATGATGGCTGATTTCAGATCAGTTCACTAAAGTGGTGTGTCTGTACCTGATGATCTCATTACAGTGGGATGTATGTGAGACAGAGATCTTACTTAGGTTGTCTTCATACTTGTGTTGTGTTTTTATTTTCTGGTGTGAAGTGTGAATGCTGTTTTTCGAGCTTGGGAGCGGTCCAGAGATCCGATCCCTGGTCCTCTTGAAAACAGTGGGCTGGGGTTTGCATCAACCGAACTGTGGCACAGTCAGCATCAGGTGTGGAAGCTATCCCGACTTGCCGATGCATGCTGAGTAACATTTTTTTATTCAATATGTCAGTTACTTACTGTTTCTACTTTCATGATGCTGACGAAAACCGTACTTTCACAGGACTAGAGTGCTGTAATTAGCTCACTTTTTATTCCTACACGATGACATGCCATGCATCTGAAAAGCTCTGGTCTTCTCCGCTTGAGTGTCAGTACTGCAGGAAAGTAATAAATAAACAGCAAAACATGAACCTAGTGCCTACCATTTTGCAAGCTACGGTTCAGAAGGAATTCTTCTATGTGAACACCAAACAAGCCCAGAATCGGTCCTGAGTCCAAGAAAGTTGTCTCTGTCTCATTCTTTAGTTTTTATTATGTATTAGAATCTCTCTATCTTGGGAATGTTTTTATGTTGGTCACCATTGTTTTGATCTTTGCTCCTCTTTCGTCCTCCTCTGTGTATACACACACACACACACACACACACACACACAAACACACAGATTGGAGTTTAGCAACTGTTTGACTAGTGTTGCAGGCATATCGGCCTCATTTCTGATTTTACTTTCATCAAGAGACAGCTTCCAAAATCAGATCTTTCTCGGCCTGCTTTCTGATGGAAGCGCTCTCTCTCTGTCTCTGTCTCTGTCTCTCTCTCTCTCCCAGTCTTGATGTGCGTCTGTAAATGAAACACTTCCACTTGAGTGGCTGTAAGAGTGACTGTCGCCTCCCCGGGTCGCTGCTTGACTCTGGATTTAAAATTAATGCCTGCTTCCACACTCTCAGCAGGCGCTGTAATGACGCTGTGAATAAATAGCTGCTTGGAGCTGAGCTTTATGACTTGTTTGGCGATGTGTGTGTTTTAAGGCAGAGTTATACTTGCTGTTAACTGTGCATGCGTATACAAGATGGTCACCACACGTACCCTGCATTTATTTGGTGTGTCGCATGTGCACATCCTCAGAAATTAATGCGACACGTCCATGTGTTGCAGTACCAACATAAAGAGTGGAGGCAGCATAGCACCATGTGACACTGTGTCCACGACTGAATAAAATAACTAGTGCTGTGTCTCAAATCGCATAATTATATAACCTTCTAGACCGTTAGTGAACAGGTTTCCTGTGACAGTTAGTGTTTGAATTAAAAAAAAAACCAAACTCTTAAACCTACCAGAAGGTCTGTTTTGAGTAGCACTCTTTGGGATTTTCTAGATTAGTAAATACTTTTAAATGCAAAGTCAGAGTTTTAAAGAGACACGGAGCTCATTAGTGTGTGCATGAAATCGCTAAACATTATAGTTTGACTTGGAAACCAGACGAACAGAGATGTTTTGGCTCTGACGTGCTGTCTAGTGGTCGCTGTGTTTAATCCTCAATATGTACATAAGATACGCCAGCGAGATACATAAGCAGCTACTCGTGCGCATGTACATGTGGTGAAAGTGAAGTACATTTATGCCTTTACAGGATGTACATGAAGCCCAGCCTGGCTGTGTAGGAAAGGCTTAAGCAAAAAAAAGAAAAAAGAAATTGTGAGAGAGATTGTGTGTTGCCTAAGAAATGCAACATATGTTACTCACAGAGCTTTTCTGCTATGTTTACTCACTAGATCTTTTGTACTGCTTTTGCCTTCCATGAGTCGCAGTGTAGTGGCTGGTAACTTTTCCAATATTAAGAGGGACAGGAATCGAGAGTTCAGGCTGTGTGTGTTTGTGTGTGTGTATGTGTGTGTGTGTGTGTGTGTGTGTGTATGTGTGTGTGTGTGTGTGAGAGAGAGAGAGAGAGAGAGAGAGAGAGAGAGTTGGACAGATGCAGAGAGAGAAGGAGGAGAATGAGAGATACTGTTTTCAAGCTGTTCTGCTAATGCAGACATGCTTTGTTGCGTCTGCTTTGTTGCATCGATTCCGAATCAGAGGGTTACGATTCGATTATAAAACGAATCTACATTCGCCTCCTTTATTTGAAATTTGTGTCGCTCTACAGCATTGGTATGTCCGTGTCTGTGAAGAAACACCAGGATGGCATGTTGTACCTCGCCTCCAAGGTGTGTAGGAGAAAACAAAGCCTCGCTTTTCTGCGCCTGAGTAAGAGCAATGAATGTTGCAATAGATTTAGCTCTCTTATTTGCACTAGTGCATGTGCAAGGGCTCTCTGGGTAGCCACAACAGATCTTCCTGCTAACGCTAGCTCTGGGAGGAAAGCCTGATGTGATTTGTCATATCGGTTGTGTTTAAATGAAAGTATTTATTCTTGGCATCACAGGTTTTGCTAATTGCAAAGGTCTTGTCAAGTTCTTAGTTTTACAGCTGGCCCCTTAAAATCCAAAGTGCTCCTAAATGTTCCCAGCTTTAAAAAACAGATGGTGCTGGTTTGATTTCTTGCCGCAAAGGTTTCTTACTAATTCTCTCTTTTTCTCTCTAGCATTTTGGATGTAAACATGACTTCTGGAAACTGCTTAGCTCTATGTCTGTGTAGCTAAGCACAACTTCCTGAATTAAAAAAAGTTAAGAAATCTGTTGAGAATTGTGTTTTAATCAATTATTAATTTTCTTGCATTGATGCACAATGTGATGTCTTTCAAGAAAGCATCACAATGCATCATATAAACAATTATTTATTAAATGGCTAATGGATAAATGGCTCTTTCTCTCTCACACACACACACACACACACACACACACACACACACACACACACGCACACAGTGTTTCTCTCTGTTGCATTGTTGAAGACCTCGTGTAATGAGGCCAATAAAGCTGTTTAACCGCTCCATCAGAAACTCAATAAAAGAAAATTTCCATTACAGTGTGCTGCAGGGAGGTGTGTGTGTGTGTGTGTTCTGATTTCATAAATGCTAATGGATACAAGGGCTGCTGTTGAGAAGAGGCGTCAGGCGAAGCTCAGTGAAGTCATAAACATAATTTAGTTCAGTTGTAAGTTACATCGCTGGGGTTTATTTCAGTCTTTATGCTTTGTGTGAGCGAGAGAAGCACAGGCAGAGGGAGAACCAGAGAAACATGGCATCACGGCAAGATCCTGAAGAGTTGGAGAACAATTTTGTTATGAGGCTAGAAGTACATAATAAAAATGAAGAGTTGAACAATACATACAGATACACATTCAACACAGTATCGTGGCGCTTGGTATATTGGAGTATCTTCATATTATTCAGCTGTGACTCTCTCTCTCTCTCTCTCTCTCTCTCTCTCTCTCTCTGTTCTTCTTAAAATAACATGTGCATGTTTCTTCCAGCACTTTGTCCTTGAAGCTTGCAATGCTTCTTTTGTCTTTTCATGATTATGGATAGGTTTTTATGATATCAGCATGATAAAAATGGTTGGGATTGTATAAAAATAGGGTATAAATATAACCACTATAGCTAATTTGTTGTCCGTGTTTTTGGGGAGAGCCACTTGGACAACAGTAGGGCTGTGTGATACACATCATCGGACGATAAAAAAATGTGTTGACTATTGATAGATAGTTTTCCTATAACTTTTATATCGCCAATGTCACAAAAGCCACTTTTTGGCAGCTGATTTATGTCACTAAGGTCGGAGCTAGGAGCTACTAACTGTGTGTTGTAACAAAAACAAGCATGGAGGTGCGTGAAACAGAGTGAAACTCCCTGCAATACTCTGACACAGTACAGGCAGCAGCCCAACTAAAAGATGAGGAACTTGTACCTATAAAGTGAGGTACTTCTGGCATTTGGGTGTGGTTTGGGTATAACAGATCAGAGACTGGCTCGAAAGCGGTCATTCATAAGGTATGCTGCAGACCAGTCATTAATGCATGCAGTTATTTTGTATAGATAATTTTCTCATCAGTTTTAGAGAACATAATATAACGAGATAGAGAGATATATATATATATATATATATATATATATATATATATATATTGTTTAAAGATATGAAACTATCCATAGCATGATATTGTTCATTCTGCCCTGATCAGCACTACATGGCCCTAACGTGATTTACACTGAACGAGTTCATGTTTGAAATATTTACTTACTTATTTGTTTGCTTTAACTTACAAAAAGCATTGAAAGAAAGACAGAATGTAGCACTAGCGGTCTGGTTTATGGGCGTTCAGTGAATTCAGTTCCCCCTGGTATGCCTGGGCAATATGATGATATAATATCAGTATCGTGGTAAATTATGTCATGATACTCTATTATATTTTTATTGTATTTTTAATGTTTTCTCCAAAAAAATAAAATAAAATTACAATCTGTCTTGAAGCAGCTAATTTTTTTTAATGTAAAATGATAAAATATTTTTTCTTGTTTTCAGTGTTAATTTTTAACACTGAATAAATATATATATATTTTTTTGATCAAGGTTTTTTTATTTGTTTTCAAATTATACAGAAAGAACAAAGGTATACAAAACTGAACTCCCCCAAACACCAGACATAGCATAAGGATACTATACATGATCAGATGTCCGTAAACAAAGAAAATAATAATAAATAAACAATATGAAGTAAATATAAATAATATTCCCCACCCCCTTTCTTTTCCAATACCATATTGCCTGCTTTCATTTCTTCAACAAAAGTTAAGAAAGGTTGCCAGATTTTATAAAATGCCCCAGTAGACCCTCTAACTGTATACCTAATTTTCTCCAGCTTAAGATGGTACATGACTTCCCTTTTCCAGTGGCTGAATGTTGGCAGAAGGCCAATATTTTAATTTTCCTTTTACTAAAACTAATGTTTTCCACACCAAACAATGCAATAAATGGGGATGGCTCTACTACCTCTCCAGATAGCCCAGAGAAGGTCTCAAAGATATTGGTCCAGAACATGTAAAGTCTTGGACATGTCCAAAATATATGCAGCAGAGTTGCGGGAGCCTGCCTGCATCTATCACATGTGGGATCTACGTCTGCTTTAATCTTAGAAAGTCTGACTTTAGACCAATGTAAACGGTGTACAATTTTAAATTGTATTACAGCATGTCTGAGGCAAATGGATGATGAGAAAATACCCTGTATTATTTTGTGCCAGACTTCCGCTGAAATTAGTTCACCTAAATCTGTCTCCCAATTATTTTTGAGTAGATCTAAAGGAGTTGAATCATACATGCTGAGTAATTCATAGATCCTGCTTATAGCCTGTTTTTGGACTGACTTCCATTCAAGTTTTTAGACTGATTTACATTCAAATAAATATTTTTATATTAATAAATATTATAAATATTTTACATTTATTATTAAATAATTGTATAAATAAAAATGTTTAAAATATATATTAAAAAAAAATGCAACATTACTGTATGGCTGGCTGTATGTATTTCCATGATACACATCAGGTACCGTAGAAATGCCTTTGAGAATACCATATCGTGTTATGATATTTTTGTCATATTGGCCACCTTTGCCCCCGGTATTCTCGCAATACTATGCTTTGTATCTGTATCGAAGTAAACAGAAATTGGCATGTCCTTGGCACCAAAATCTGTGATACTTTAAACAATATCACAGATATACTGATGCACTATGAGTATGTGGTAAGTATTCATGACTTATTATTTGCTGCAGTTTTTATCGTTTCCATGTCGAATTGTGCGTTTTCTAGTCAGTTAGCTAAAGTTATGAAGCCGGGCTTCTTTCTTAGTAATGTCGGGGCGTGATGATGTACTCATCCGAAAACCCTGGGAACTCTGACTGTGAATTCCTGTCACAGAATAGCTCACACGACTTACAGCAGCTCAGGAACACAGTGTTCCCAACACTGGTTTTTTTTTTTTTTTTTTCTGTAAAAAAAAAGAAAAAGAAAAAACACTATTTCTGTGCCAGGCTTGTGTTCTGCCTCGCTTGTAACGCTTTGGAGCAAAGTTTCTCCCAAATGGGTAAAAGTATATAAATATAAGGAATATATTGGGGGGAAAATAACATAAGCTTTGCAGTGAAAATCTGCATTATGTCTCATTAAGTCCTAAAAAAGGGCCTCCAGTAATAGTGTTTAAAAAGTCATGAGACGGACTCCGGGGGGTTTTGGCTGTAGGGATTGTGGGAGAGGGAATATTTTCCATTTTTATGGTCAATTAAATGCATTTAGTGTAGTCTGGGATATGTTGAGGCTGAGAGAGATGAATAGGCATGAGGAATTGTGATACAGCATCACCCAGGGCCTTGAACACAAAAACAGTAACAGCTACACACTGATTCCTGAAGATATTATATTGCAGTTATCATATCAGAATATGGAGATAGTTTCTATATTGTGATGTATTAGCCTAGATTTTAGTCGATATTATAAAGTATGAACTTTATCACAAATATATAATTATGTGCTACAGGTTTCAGATTAGAGTGATCCTGATCTGCCTTTTCTAGTTTTTTTTTTTTTCTTTTAAAGCCAGATTTACACTGTATGACTTTCTTTTGCTATCGAAGACATTGTAAAGAATTTTTTGGTTGTTTGTTTGACTTGTGAGATGGTGTCTGCTCTCGTCTTGTTGTGCCCCCTAATTATCACTGGTTGACGATGGCGGCTTTGCAGCGGTGCCAAGGGAGGAAAAGAAGGGGGCGTGGCCAGACATGCATAAAGCTTGTCGTTTATGTGTTACGTCCTTAAAGCAGGGGGGAAAAATACTGGAAGCTGGATACAAGTCAGTCATTTAGTCAGCTTTTTTAAAATTAATTACCCGTTAACAAGATCAGGAATGTTTGCAAAACTGAAGTCGGAATTGTAAATAAATATGATGATTTAGTCAGTGTAACTAAGCTATATAATAGCTATATAGCTATTATAAAGTGTAAATAAAATGATATATGATGATAACAGCACATGCACATGCTCTGTGGTGAACAGCATCGGAGATACTTATTGAATTCTTGTATAGAGAAGAAGTCTCCCTGATGAACAACACGTTTCTCTTACTTAATTTAAACCCCATTTATGTTCTGAGAACGAAAACATTCACAACTTCTATCTGTTCAGCAGCACAGACAAGTGAAGATAAGAAGCATCAGATGTTTGTCGCTCTGCCTGAAGTCAGACAGCAGGTTATTAAGGTTCTTATAGGACACAAAACAGCCGAAAAGGAAATGCATATTACGAAATTACAACACAATTTATTTTTATCAATCTTAAAACTGTTTTCTGACACAATTAAATCGCCTGACTCGTTAGACATTGTGATAGTGGAACTCTATCAGTGATTGCTGATGCTATTGTCATTTGTCCCAAGACTGCTGTGAGTTGAGATCAGCGGTATTAGAATGTGTAATATGACCACCATCGGATCACCAGCGGACGATTTAGTGCCATTGTGGCCAAAGATGCCTGACAACAACGTTCAGAAAGGCAATGTCAGAAATCTTTGATTAAAATCTCTGCTACGGTGCTTGTCTAAAACCAGTGAACAGGAAGACGGCGTAGACTGGCTCGAAACTCACAGAACAGCTACAGATGTTTATATTTAAGCAAGCCATCACTTAAAACATGCTCACGTTAATTAATACGATGTTACCAGCCTACATGCCTGTCCCCTAGTACAGTGAGGAGCAAAGCTACCACGCATGCTAACAGACAGCAAAAATATCCTCATTACCTCAAACTCACTTTGAAGAATGGGCATTTCATGTTGTCCTCTTTTACCTTGTCATGAATAAGTCCAAACTACTCTTCTTCTTACCTTTTCTGATTGATGATGTCAGCAAAACGTCTGTCGTTAGAGGAACTCCATCGTATAATCTGAGACGGAGAACGCACAGACTGTTACAAAATTAGCCGAGCCACCGCTGATATCACACTTAAGTCACTTTATGTATACTCATTTATTACTTAGGCTTTCTAATTCTGTATAAAGGAACCAGTTTATTAGCCCAGTTTTACAAAAGATGTTTAATACCGGAGCTTCAAAACCTTTTAACTGGTACATTTCTCTTTTTTTTTTTTTTTTTTTTCTCTCTCTCTCTCTCTTTCTCTCTCTCTCGCTCTCTCTCTCTCTCAGAGATGGGAATGCATTGTAATCTCTGTCTCTGAGAAAAAACAGACAGTAGTGGTTCAGAAGTTAATGTTCTGTGCAAATGACTAGAAGGTTATAAGTTAGTTTAAATCCTGGACTGCCAGAGAGCCTCTTCTAGGTTCCTGAGTACTGCTGAGCGTCGTACTTGTAAGTCACTTCGGATAAAAGCTTCCTTAAAATGAATAAACGTGAATGTAAGAGCTCACTTGTGCTAGGAGAGGCTTTTCATACCTCTTTGTAGGACTTGAGTGTTTTCTCCTCTCTGTCGGAGATGGGCATGTTACTCTCGTTCATGGTCGTCTGACAGTCTCTGGGTTTATGTGATCAGGAGCAAAGCAGCATGTGTCCTTGAATTATATTAAATGCCAACTTTTATGCATTTTAAGAAGAGAACACACAAATATGCTAAAAGAGCAGTTTTCTTTTTTCCCATAATAATATCAGCAGATGAGCCGAAAACCTGGAAAAACTGGGAAGTGGGACTCATGAGGGCAAATTTTGAATGCATCTGCTGTAGCTTATAAATATCAGCTCTTAAAGTTAAATGTATAAAATATGTTAATAATAAAACACTTTCAGCAATATTTGCATGAGCAGACTAGACAATTGTCACTGAGTTTTTGCAGCATTTTCTTTTAAATTTTGTTGAAATTCTCATTTACAAATCTGAATATGTTTTGAACACGTGACAGGCATGTTAATGTGTTTATAAAAAAAAAAAAGTCCCAATCTGCGGATTTCATACTCATGTAGAAGAGTAGTTGGGGGAAAACAACACCGAAGATTTTCTGTTTTGTTTTTGTTGGCTTTTAAGATATTGGCTTAAATTTTGCTACTCATTTGGATAAAAACATATCTTATGATCTCTCACAGGAACAGACTGTTGAAATAAATGCACCATGATTGCTCAAAATCTCTTTCTGATGTTTTGGAGTTTTGGAAATTTCCAGAGGTTTCTATTAAAATGTTTGTTCCAGCAGTTGTTTTCATAGCACACAAATCCGATGTACACCGTAGGGGAGAGTTTTCACTGCATGTCATTATGCCAATTTTTTTGTAGTTTCACACAATGCGTCATCAAGCGGCCTTAGCAGCTGTTGCGTCTGTGCTTTGTGTTAGGTAGTTAAACACTTCCTCTGGGAGGACGAGAGAGAGTGAAAGAGTGTTTTATTACCTCCTGTCTCTTTACCATTGCAGACCTACTGTACACCACTCCGTAATGTTCCTGCCTGTGACCTGTGACATGCAGAATAAACACACACCCACTGAACACTGCAACGCCACAGAGCGAGGACAGAGTGTTGATAAGCTTGTGTGTGTGTGTGTGTGTTAGCGGAAGTGTCTGGGAGTCTCCAGTCTTCCTGTTTAGTGTATGTCTATACATACCACACCTCACTGACATCATAATTATTTTCATCATCATCATTATCATAACCTTCATCATCTTCATCATCATAGTAACTTCATAATAATCTTCATCATAACCATCACCTTCTTCATCATCATCATAGTAACCTTCATCTTCATTATCATAAAAACCTTCGACATCATAACCTTCATCATCATCTTCGTCGTGATCATAACCTTCATCATCTTTATGATATTTTTCTTCATCATTATCTTTCTTGTTCATTCTCTTTCTGTGTCTTTCTCTCTATCTCACTGTCTCACCATCTCTGTTTCTATCTATATACCTCTCTCTCTCTATCTGTGTATATCGCTCTATCTATATCTCTGTCTCTCTCTATCTTTATATACCTCTCTCTCTATCTGTCTATATCACTATCTATATCTCGATCTCTCTCTCTCTACCTATATCCCTCCCTCATATGAGCTGCCAGCTGAATACATATCTCTATATCTCTGTGCCTCTCTGTCTCTCTCTCTCTCTGTCTGTATCTCTGTCTCTCATTAAAAATTAGTGGTCTGGGGTTTGCTCCAGCCGACCAGCGGTACAATCTGCGCTAGTTTTGGAAGCTGTCCGTGCTCACTGCTGTGTGCTCACTAAAGTGATTGGCTCAACTTGTCACGTTACTTCCTGTTTCTAATTACGTCATGAGGGCGAAAGGATTATTGCAGTTATTGATTTTATATATATATATATATATATATATATATATATATATATAAACTTATATATATATATATATATATATATAAATAAAGTAACCCTGATTCTGTGTGTGTGCGTGCGGGCGTGCCTGCGCGCATGCGCAAAGGATTGAGTCGGATGGAGTAATACAAATTTTGCTTTAGTCTGTGTGTTCATCTCTCAGCCTGTCTAATTATCTGTCTGTGTGATTTTCTGCCTGTTTGTTTACTTGTCTTTCTGTCTGTCTATGAGCTTGTTTGCCTGTCTATCCATGTTTGTGTCTGTTTAAGTGCACATGGGCTGGAAGGTTGAAGGAAATGAAGGACTAAATGTAGAAGATAGATGGATAGATGGATGGATGTCACATGGCTCAGCAAAATGTTGCAGAATCCTGCATTAATGAGGCATAAACTCATCTGTGATGTGTGTCATCAGAGTGCAAGCAAATAAGGGCCTGGATAAGTGAGAGAGTGTGTGTGTGTGTGTGTGTGTGTGTGAGGAAGAGAAGCAGTATTTGTTGAACCAGTCTTTTCCTACACCAGAGTATGCAGTCCCTCTTCTTTGTGATCTTCATTCTTTCTCAGTAAGTGCTTTATCACAGTCACGATAGCTGTAGATCTCGGGAACACTGGGCGTGAGGCGGGAAAACTCCCTGGATGCCTTCTCATCACAGGGCACCATGTGCGCACACATTTACACTCATTCACACCTAGGGACAATTTAGAGTTAGCTGGTTAACCTACTGGCCTGTTTTTGTGACGTGGAGGAAACCGGAGAACCCGGAGGAAACCCACTCGGTCACACAAACTCGGTTTCCAAACGAGGATCCTCAAGCTGTGATATGGCAATGCTATGCCACCATCTTTGTGATAATACTAACTGTCGAAGTCAACATTGCTTTGAGGTATTTCCAAAATTGACGTAGACTTGGATCTAGGCTGATAGGATGATGTAATCAGATATCAGTGATGATTGACATGTGCCTGATGCTATGCTTGAAAGATGTTAATCGCCCTCAATGCATGGAGGAAAAGAACTAATAGAGATGGTAGAGTTTTTGCATGGAAATGTGCTGCCTGGTGCATGTTTTGTGTTGATATGGGGAAAAAAATTCTCACAGCACAACACACTGTAACCATAACAACATGACATGATGACACAGTTATCAATTATTACAATATATTGATAATTATATTTAGATATTGCCCAGCCCTAGTTAGATCTGCAATACTGTCTAGCCGATAGCCTGGGACGTCCGCTAAACAAGTTAGTTCCTGTTAACACAAAAAAGATAACGTATTAGAGCCCTCAGAGATGCTGTTACAGAAGATTATTCAACACCTTCAGACAAAAATTACCTCACGATTCTTCAAGACATTTCTACAGTACATGATATGAATGATCACGTTTAGGTTTGCTAAGAAACTACAAGCACTACAGTAGTGGAAAAGCTCATTTCATCTTAAAAAAAATGTTGAAAGACAAAAATGAATTACTGAAAAGGAGGAAAAATGTGAAAAGTGTGTACTAAAAAATAAAATTTTACAGGTTTCAAGATTCAGCATCAAATCAGCTGCTTCTGCTCAGGTCGCTCTTGTGAAAAGTGTAGAGTAGAGAAAATGTGAGGATGTAGTGTCTGTCTGAGTGTCTGTCTGTCTGTCTATGTGTCTGTCTGTCTGTATCTGAGTGTCTGTCTGTGTGTCTGCGTGTCTGTCCGTGTGTGTCTGTCTGTGAGAAAGAGAGAGATGGCGGACTGCAGGGCAGTGTACGCACACTGCAGTGTGTGTGTGAATGTGTGTGATGATGCTAGTCATAAGAATATAGACACAATGGGCAACTTTGTAGTCAAATATCTCCCTGAGGCCCAGCGACATACAGTACGTCTCTGTCTTTCTGTTTGTCTTCTACATGCTTCTTTTCATTTTTCTCACTTGTAGCCCCCTCTTTCTTTATGTCTCCCTGAGTCTCTCTCTTCCTCTATGACGCACACACATCTATGTGGTTAATGTTCCTGGGTGTGTGTGTGTGTGTGTGTATGTGTGTGTATGTGTGCAGAAAAGCACTCTGTTCAGGCATTGAAATAAAAATTCTATTATTTTATAACAAACTTGCCTGAAAATGTCCAAGGCATTATTTCAGAAATTATTCTGTAAGCCACAAATTTGATGGTTTCTGTTTTTTCTAAAACTCATACTGGCATCACACACATGCACAGAACCACACGCACGCACACGCGCGCGCACACGCGCACACACAACCATACATGCACACAACCACAATAGCATGTCAGTAGCTGCGTTTACATGGACACTAATAATCCGATCATAATTGGACTAGAAGCACAATCAGATTTAAAAAGTCACATGTAAACACGTCAATCAGAATGAATTGGCCAAAACCGATTAAAATTTCATTCGGATCGTAAGGGGTGGTTTAAACCTTTTCTAATCCGATGGAGAGGACATGTAAACACTTCATCGGATTGAAAATGAAACCAGATAGTTCTGCGCATGTGCAATGACGT
>CM040463.1:4931365-4956972 GCA_022758105.1 Pangasianodon gigas | reverse complement strand
AAACACGTCAATCAGAATGAATTGGCCAAAACCGATTAAAATTTCATTCGGATCGTAAGGGGTGGTTTAAACCTTTTCTAATCCGATGGAGAGGACATGTAAACACTTCATCGGATTGAAAATGAAACCAGATAGTTCTGCGCATGTGCAATGACGTACAAATCACGTAATGACGTATGACGCACGGCTGTCAGCGGTACTGGGGCTCTGACCGTAGCCTCACCAGATGCCATGTACCCCTCCACCATTGAGCATAGTGTCATAAATGACTGTCGTGTCATCCTAAAATTCTCTTTCCACTCCTCGTCTGTGAAGTGGTGCAAGACGACGTTGTCCCACCAGTCCTTGCTTCGGACCCTCATCCACAGACGCCTTGTTCTGGGCTCTGGAAGGGGCATTTTAATTGCTTGATAAATACACGCAGTACCGCACAAAACATCACGCGCTCGTCGTCTTCTAATTAGCAGCTGAAATAGGCAAATGTCAAGTCTGCTTTTTAAAACAAAAAAAAGAAGCAATTTCAAGAGAGTGGCTGCTAGTATCTGCATGTTGGAACGGCGGGAAATGTGTATTCGTGCACTGTGCGCATGTCAGAAGATCAAATCCGATTCTGTCATGTAAACACGCATATCAACCTGATTACTTTATTCAGCGTTCTTGTAAACACTGCGATCGGATTAATCAATCTGATTGATTTCATTCCGATTGAAACAAAAAGTGTCCATGTAAACGTGACTAGTGTCACTGCTGTGCTGAGAATGATCCACTAATGATCTCAGTAATCTCGGGTCAGCGGTGGTCCTGTAGCAGTCCCTTCTCAGTGATGGATGTGAAGATCAGCGTGCCAAAATTGTCCAGTGTTTTTTTTTTAATTTTTTTTTTTAATTTTTTTTTTTTCCTCATCTCTAATATCTTGGAGCGAGTATGTGAAATCATTCACTGATTGAGTGGGTGATTATTTGAAACAGCTCTCCCTTCGAGATGTTTTAGAAATACACTGCCTGAGACTAATCATCTCTCTGTCTGTCTTTCTCTGTCTCTCTCTCACACACACGCACCTCTGCTTGTCAGATTACAGTTAGTACAGTCCCAGCTGAGCATCTTACTGTAGCTGGTTTATATTGGGATTCTCAGCTCTGAAGTGTCTGTCTATCTGTTAGACACAAAGAGGCTGAGCTGAGACTGTCTCACTGACTCTGTCTGTCTGTCAGCCTGCCTGAATCTGTTTATCTGCTTCTACTGCCTGATTGTCTAACTCTGTGTGTTTGTCTGATTGTCTGTCTGACTCTCTGATTGTGTCTGACTCTGTCTGTCTGACTCTTTTTGTCTGTCTAACTCTGACGCTGTCTGACTGCTGCTCTGTCTTTTTGCCTGTCTGTCTGCCTGTCTGACTCTCTGATTGTGTCTGACTCTGTCTGACTGGCTTGGATAAGCAACCCGAGGTGTGACGAGACTTACACCACAAACATATGTAATACACACCACTGTAACGCTGCTATATTCATATAATATACTGCAGGTAGATTCTGAGTGTGATGGACAACACGGATAGGCATCAATAAACTTCTGAATCTGAACCTTTCTGGCTCTATTAGGCATCGCTAATCTCTGTAGTTCTGCCTTTTTCTCAAGTACTGGAATCTAGGGCACCATAGACTACACTTTTTCTATCGGTCACTAGTTTAATATCAAAGGTTCCAGTTATCAGAGGTGGGGCTAGCTGCGCTATTAAATGGTTACTCATACAACACACAAACACAGAGCCACCATTTTTAAAATAACATTTCAGAAGACTATGCTTGTTTTCTATATTGAACTTCATGGCATAAACACACTGTGGCATGCGCTGCGCAAAATGGGCAGGGGACGCAGATCAGGTGGCACTGATGCTGCTCAATCTCTGCTAAGCATGTTTTAACTGTGTACGGTTTGATTCATTTGACTAAAAAAAAAAGTCATGTTACAAAAATATTCTAGTTACTCTGGTAATTGATGCTGTTCTAACGGAGCTAATATCAATTTACATTTGTCTGAGTTATTTCGTAGTGACACATGAGTCATAAAGCATTAAAAAACTGTGTGCCAGATTTGCACAAATCAGGCAGGGGAGGTGAAATAGGTAACGCCACACACACACCCCACCTGCTGTGGTGATGTTACGTTGTTGCATGCCATTATAATGATGCTTTATTTACTGTAATGCTTTGGTCATTTATCAATTAGTTGGAGAATGAAATAAAACTAGAAGTCTAAAGCCTCTAGGCTCCGGTTTGGGCCTTGTCAGGCATCAAGCTGCTTCTTTACAACCAGCTCTGTGTATTCATTCAACAGAATATAATCACAAATATAATCTCCATCTAAGTTGTTGCTCTGGCTAATGTCTAATTTAATCTATTTAATTACGTTATTATTTTCAGGTTCTGACTTTTCCATTGGTTTGTTCTTTCAGGCAACCAGACAAACTTGTGGTGGTGTGGACCCGCAGGAGTCGACGGAAATCCTCCAAGGTGTGTAGAACCTGTGTAGTGCTTGGGTTTACTTCTTAACTTCTGGTTTGTATTGATGTATAATCTCATTATCCCAGAAGATGATGGGTTCCCTTTGGAGTCTGGCTCCTGTCAAGGTTTCTTCCTCATGTTGTCTTGGGATGTTTTTCCTTACCAATTTCACCTCTGTCTTGTTTATTAAGGATTTCTGTAAAGCTGTGTTTTAACAGTATCGCACTATACAAGTAAAATTGAATATTACTTTTATTTAGAAATTTTCCAAACAGGCATTTCTGTTTGTCAGCTGACAGTTTCAATGTATTTCACCTACAGCTGGCCAATTAGATGATGGGATATCTATATTGTGGTAATTTGTTATTTTGTTATTTTAAAAAATAATAATAAAAATATAAAATATGTTATTTTTAATATAAAATAAATTTATTATAAATTAATTTGTTAATAAAGTTATTTATGATAGTTTTTTAAAATTGCACACTACTGTTTTTCTGGCAGTTTTTTTTTTCAGATCATGATGTATATTGTGTATCGTAGAATTTTCTTCATGTATCCTGATATTAATATTTTTGTCATATCGCCCACCCCTAATTTCAGTCATATTCCATGTTTTTCAATGTATTTCAGCTTTAACCAACTGTGTAGTCCAGCATCGTTTTTTTATACTCTGTCTCCATTCTCCCTTCAAGGGAATTCCACTCTGAATTTAAGGCCCCTTCCATTTTTTTTATGAGCATGCATGAAGTTAGATGAGTTTTTGGAGGGCTGAACATTCAAGTTGACATAACTGACAGAAAAACAGAACTTTCATAAAGCATTTGCCCTATCATCCAGATATGTTCGTCCACAAGTATCGTCAGAAGTTCGAATCCTGATGATGCTGCAGCCATCTGTGGCTGGGAGAGCAAGAGAGCAAAAGTGGCCGTGCTCTCTGGGTGGGAGGAGTGGCTCACTCTCTCTCCGATGTCAATCACAGTGACACTAGCCAATCATTGGCGTCTGTGAGCTCATGTATGTGGAAGAGGGCGGATAGCGCTTTTCTCTGAGTGTATTACGCTGCCCTGTGACATAGTTCAAAAAGATGCAGTCTTTGAGGAAGCACGTGTTGGCCTTCACCCTCCTATGATAACAGAGACTGATGGGTGGGAAATGGCCAAGACTAAACTAGGGAGAAATTTTGGGGAAAAAATTAGCTGATGAGCTGATAAAATTCTGCATGTTGTATTTCTGAAGAACTACACTAGTCATCAGATACAGCTGTCAGTCAGTAAAGCCCTGAACCAGTGAACAACATTAGCGAACGGCTGTCTGCAGGATATGAAAGTAATTAAGTGTTGCAAATTTAAGCAATGTGGATGCAGCTACATAAAAAAAACTGTCTGAATTGCAGTCAGACTATAAACTATAAACTTATAAACAGATTATCTTGCAAAGTTAATTCTGTTAATTCTGCACTTGCGATTTGAAAAGACCTAGGCTATCATGTTCTCAGAGGAGGATCATGTGGCCGTGACAATGCATGATTCAATCTTGGAGATTTGGAAAGACTCGATCGACTCATTTTCACAGTTGACTCATCAATTTCTGTTAAAAGATTTCTAAATTTTGTTAGGTAGAGGTGATGTCAGTGTGACGAAAGTACCGATCATAATATCCATCTGCTTACTCAGCTTTATCTCAACCACAGAAACTAAAGTGACTTCTTTCCTTCTTGTCCAAGCGTGAGCAAAAATGCATCTCATTAGAATTTTTAACCATTTTACGCACACTGTTTTAATGTGATTGTGTGGTATTCGTCAGTAGTTGTGCCTTCACCTGCAAATCTGATGACCCTAAACGTTTAATAAGCCACTTGCTGTCATGTCATAGTAGGAGGTTAAAAGAGAGTACAGTAAGGCTCATTGTAGTCTGTTTTATTAAAGCAGGTGTGATCGAAAGGAGGAAATAGTATGCTAAAAAAAAAGCTAAAACAAATGTACAAAACACACCAACATGCAGCGTTCAGGACCCGCATGTAAAAACAAAATTGCTGCAATAGCACCACTCATAGCATTAGCAATGCTCATGAGTTGTTTACGTTGCTGTGGAGACGGTGCTGTCAGTCAGTGTTTGATTGGACACGCCCACACAGTTCTCATTAGGTAGAAAATCAGACTTTTTCTAGCTTTTAGTTATAATTTATTTGCAGTTAGGTATACATATTTCTTAAGTCTTATATTAGCGAATGCATATTGAATGACATCTGTAGTGTCACAAAGATTTTTTTGTTTAACGTTTAAGACCATGTTGCCAGGAGCTTTAAAACTGCTGCTACAGGATGCAGTCCTGCAGTGCAAAAACAGTTTCCTTATTATCCATGGATAAAAGTCATTTAGGCTTGGCATTGATGCTTAGCTCAGATCACAGTATAGTGTTTTCCTGCTCTGCCGTGCTGATCGCACTCATTCAGCTCAGTGTCGAGTTCAATCTGATGTGTTAGGGCAAGAAATACACACTTGATCTTGTGTTTGAGAGGTCTTGTGTTATCTCAAGCCCAAATCTCAGCTGCACTACAGACACACTTTTGTTTTCGTGTCTGCATCAACATGACGCGTCATCAAGGAGTTGCGACAGAGTGTGTAAGGTGTTCAGTTCCACTTCCTCAGAGTCCGTGTTGAGACAGGCAGCAGGGTAAATCATCCGTGAAGCAGTGTGTAACAGTGTATAAAAATACAGCAGTGCAGAACCATTTGTTTTATTCATGCGCATGATGGGTGGAGAAGACTTGATTTCCACGCAGCTGCCTGGACAGGTAGGGATCTCGTCACGGCATTCTCAGATCTGCTGTGTTTTAGGAAATCAGATCATCACAGAGAAACAACGAGGTTGGATTTCCTGAGTGTGCGCCACAGTAAAACCGCTGCAAATCCAGAATAAATCAGTGTGTTCATCACCAGTGTTCATTCTGAAAGCTGATTTTGATTTAGTTTGAGTCTTTTAATGAAAGTTTGTTTTATCAAACAACTAATTTGTTTTAGTTACATTTCAATCTGCTGTTTATTTCAGGCTAGATTTAGTTTATGGGTGCTTTCACACCTGTTAGTCCATTTGTCGGGTGTGAATCACATTTCTTCAGCACTTCTAGCACCTCACGTCTGCAGAAAACTGTCACCAGCAACCCAAAACACTTTCTCACTGCCATCGAATCTTACCAGAGTTTGATCAGAACCATGCTGAGGCCACCTCACTCCGGTTATTTTGGTCCGCACCCAAATACTTAAATTAAACGAACTTGCACCAGGGTTTGATTCCAACAGACTAAACGCTGCATATGTGAAAGCACCCTAAGAAAAACTGCAGCCGTTTTAACCAGCGTCCACTGATACAAGTTATTGTCTAGATTGACATTTGTTTCCATTTTTTTGCATTTAGGCAAGTGTGCTTGAGGTCCTCAGTTAAAATGGCTGATCAGGTCATAAATGGCGAGCTTATAGAAATAAAACTTGCATTTTACAGAAAGTAGAACAGGATATTTGTTGTTTGTTGTCTGTTAAAATGATGGCATGAAGTGCCCGAGTGATGCATAACACCTTGTGACTGTTTTCTGTCATTCTTCTCCGTCTTTCAGTCTCATAGTTGGCAACCCGGCATCAAAAACCCGTACAGAGGAGTGGTGGTGTGGCCTGTTCCTGAGAACGTGGAGATCACGGTCACCTTGTTTAAGGTATACATACACACACACACGCAGTAGTGATTTAATAATATTGATTGACTTGCTTTAGAGTATTTTTTTTTCTTTTTTCAAAGGAACGGCTTGGCCAGAATTTTTCTAAATTCTGCACTGGAGCTATGAGGCTAATGTAGCTAATCAGTTAGGGAAGTGTATAGCCACCAGTTTAGCACTGTCTGAATCAGAGGTGTCAGATTTGCCTAGGCCAGAGTTTTTGCAAGCCCTTAAAGGCCCATATTCTAATATTACATTTTTAGCATATTATCAATTCTATTGATTAACACTAATAACCAGCTCTGAAAGAAGAATAGGATATTTCTAGTGGTGTATATCATTTTATGCCACAGCATGGTTGAAGGCTTGAATCTGATTGGTCAGAAGGTGTGCATTATTTTCTTATAACAGCACAGGTAATTCTGGCTGTAACATGAACGATAGGCTTATATTAATGCACTCGTTTAGTACGTTATTGTCTTCATAGTAACTAAAGCTCATACACAGGGACCTGTACAGCAGACACTCCACACAGTCTAAGACTAATAATAAACAGATTTAAAAATGTGTTATTTAACAAAGTAATTTTGAAATCATTGATGTGGTGAAGTTTTTTTTTTGGTTATAAGATTCAGTTTTGGTTACGCTTTCCTTTTTCTCCGTTTTCTCTGTAAAATGACAGGCTGTGTGTGTGTGTAAGAGAGAGAGAGAGAGAGAGAGAGAGAGAGAGAGAGAGAGGCTGGTTAGGGAATGTCTGTTTATCGCAGCTATAATGTAGATGAGAACAGGAACTAACTTGTCTCTACGACGTTCCACAGCATTAAATCTAAATCTATCTGTTAAAATCTGCGATGTGTCATTCATTAATAAATGAAACATTGTAATCATTGACAAATTGCTGTGGTATATATATTTCATATAATAGCATGTCTGTCATGTGTTATTCCTTACATAATGAACACATTTTCTCTTAATCTCAAAATGATTTAACTATCATTTGGGTGTGACGTTATAGCGCACGCCACATATATGCTGTTTAAAATTCCAGCACCCCCAATGCAAAATGCCTGCATCCCTGCTAATATCTATAAGTCTGGGGTAGCTGAAGTTTAAAAGCAGAAGAGTGTGTTAGAAATGATTTGGATGTAGTAGTAATTTGGTAATATAGTTCCAGTTTGAGCTGCATGTTTCTGTACCATACAGTTCCTTGCAAAAGTATTCATACCCACTGAACTTTTCCACATTTTGTCACATTACAACCACAAACAAAAATGTATTTTATTGGGATTTTATGTGATAGATCAACACACAGTGGCACATAACTGAAGTGGAAGGAAAATGATAAATGTTTTTTTTTTTACAAATAAATATCTGAAAAGTGTGACGTGCATTTGTATTCAGCTCCCCTGAGTCAATACTTTGTAGAACCACCTTTCGCTGCAATTACAGCTGCAAGTCTTTTGGGGTATGTCTCTACCAGCTTTGCACATCTAGAGAGTGAAATTTTTGCCCATTCTTCTTTGCAAAATAGCTAAAGCTCAGTCAGATTGGATGGAGAGCGTCTGTGAACAGCAATTTTCAAGTCTTGCCACAGATTCTCAATTGGATTTAGGTCTGGACTTTGACTGGGCCGTTCTAACACATGAATATGCTTTGATCTAAACCATTCCATTGTAGCTCTGGCTGTATGTTTAGGGTCGTTGTCCTGCTGGAAGCTGAACCTCCGCCCCAGTCTCAAGTCTTTTGCAGACTCTAACAGGTTTTCATCTAAGATTGCCCTGTATTTGGCTCCATCCATCTTCCCATCAACTCTGACCAGCTTCCCTGTCCCTGCTGAAGAAAAGCATCGCCACAAAATGATGCTGCCACCACCATGTTTCACGGTGGGGATGGTGTGTTCAGGGTGATGTGCAGTGTTAGGTTTCCGCCACACATAGCGTTTTGCATTTAGGCCAAAAAGTTCAATTTTGGTCTCATCTGACCAGAGCACCTTCTTCCACATGTTTGCTATGTCCCCCACATGGCTTGTCGCAAACTGCAAACGGGACTTCTTATGGCTTTCTTTCAACAATGGCTTTCTTCTTGCCACTCTTCTATGAAGGCCAGATTTGTGGCGTGCATGACTAATAGTTGTCCTGTGAACCGATTCTCCCACCTGAGCTGTGGATCTCTGCAGCTCCTCCAGAGTTACCATGGGCCTCTTGGCTGCTTCTCTGATTAATGCTCTCCTTGCCCGGCCTGTCAGTTTAGGTGGACGGCCATGTCTTGGTAGGTTTGCAGTTGTGCCATACTCTTTCCATTTTTGGATGATGGATTGTACAGTGCTCTGTGAGATGTTCAAGGCTTGGGATATTGTTTTATAATCTAACCTTGCTTTAAACTTCTCCGCAACTTTATCCCTGACCTGTCTGGTGTGTTCCTTGGTCTTCGTGATGCTGTTTGTTCACTCATGTTCTCTAACAAACCTCTGAGGGCTTCACAGACCAGCTGTATTTATACTGAGATTAAATTACACACAGATGGACTCTATTTACTAATTAGGTGACTTCTGAAGGCAATTGGTTCCACTGGATTTTAGTTAGGGGTATCAGAGTAAAGGGAGCTGAATACAAATGCACGTCACACTTTTCAGATATTTATTTGTAAAAAATTTTGGACACCATTTATCATTTTCCTTCCACTTCACAGTTATGTGCCACTTTGTGTTGGTACATAAAATCCCAATGAAATACATTTTTGTTTGTGGTTGTAACGTGACAAAATGTGGAAAAGTTCAGTGGGTATGAATACTTTTGCAAGGCACTGTATATGTAAAAATATTACTTAACACAATGTGTACAAATGTATGAAGTGTACGAACGTGTTGATTTAGTTATGCACTATCCAGGATGATAAACCGGGAAAAATAAATAAATAAATAAAAAATCCTTTTTACGGATCCCAGTCGGTGAGCATCTGAACAAGGTGGTCTCAGTTTGATTCCAAGTGCGATTCGATTGCAGTGAGAAAGAGGTTCGACTCTGATTCGACTCGAATGCAGGAAGTGACCCGAGCATGATGTGTATTTTGGGGTTTCGGCGAGCTGCTAAACTGAGCTGTGAGGCGTGAAACTGAGCCAAAGCACAGAGCTGTAGCACAGCACCAACAAACAAACGAAATAAACGTTTATATAAGTTGTTATAGCGTAATCTGAGCATTTATTTTGCGCTGGTTGTATATTTTGTGTATAGAAATCATCTAAATCATTTGAGCACAAAGATCTGTATATAAATTTTCCATCACTGAATTTATGTCCAATTTTACAAGCATGTTTTTTTGTTTTGTTTGTTGGTTTCGTTATGTTCATTGTGTTTCTTTACGAATCAAAAGTATCAGTATTGCTCTTATTTGGACTCCGCAGTCAGACTAATAGGTATGAAAATGACCAGAAAAGTGAACTTCAGACACCAGTCACATCTTGGCTGATGATTTTACATTTGGGTTTAGAGGAAATTATTAAACTAAATGGAAAAGAGTAGCACTTTGCATTTTGAGTTGCTTACTTTTTTCTTTTTTTTTTTTTTTGTTGTTAATGATTTCTCGTTGTGTCTCCTGCAGGACCCTCATGCAGAGGAGTTTGAAGATAAAGACTGGACCTTCGTTATTGAGAATGTAAGTGCTGCTTCGTTTTACATAAGCTCTGTTCCACTGCTTCTGTACCTGTATGGTGGAAATGCTTTTCTGTTGCGTTATTACATTTAAAAATACGGAAGCCACTTTAATTTAATCTTGTGAGGTACTTCTTTATGATCTTCCACAACACTCATTTGCTGTCCAGATTTCACATAGCTTCAGTGCAGTGCTTTTGGTTTTGGCTAAACATAGAACAGGTGTCCCTCTCTACCTGTCTGTTTTTCTAAAGGTAATGTGAAATGTGACACACTCGGAGAAAGCGCTATCTGCCCTCAATCAGACAAAAAGTGAATTCAGATGGGTTAGAAATGGACTCCAGACCTTTCCACAAAGTTCAGTATGGCTCCTTATAATAATTATAATAATGAATGCCAGCATGTCTGCTCAAGTACATTATTTAATCAAAGTACGATATTTAATTTAATTCAAGGCTCCATGGCTATTGTTTGAGCAGGTGGAAGTAAAAGCTTAGAAGCCTATAGGTTACGTTTTAAGACATCACTTAACGCTGCTCATCAGTTTGCACCAGTGCTTTGTGACTGTCTCCCCCTTGTGGCTGAACTTAGTCATTACACACAGTTTAATCAAGAGAAATGAAAGGAACAGGAGACAACATGGCTGGAAGTTTACTTAAAGAAGCACTTATTATTCACATTTTAATGATTTGCTAAAAAGCCTTCATGTAAGTGTCTTAATAACCTGTTTAAAATAAGCCAGAAATTAAATTTACACAATATACCCCTAAATGTAGTAGATGTTTGTGCTTAGCTTATATTTTATAATAGATGCGACCAGTTATTATTTTTATTTACATGCTGTTGGTCTGATTTTCACTTAGTCCGGACATGTTGATGTTGTGGTTATTGTTATAATTTATATATTGGTGCAGCGTTATCTGCCTGTTTTTAGAACACATTATAGTGCATAAACACAAATGTTAAAACCAACCATGTGGCCCACTTCAGTAAAGTCTGAAATTAGTGTTATACAAATAAGTGCTCAGTGAAATATATAATTTTTTAAAAAGCAGACAATATAGAGGATCTGTCTGTCTGTGTGTCTCTCTCTCTCTGTGTCTGTCTGTCTGTCTCTCTCTCTCTCTCTCTCTCTCTGTGTCTGTCTGTCTGTCTCGCTCTCTCTCTCTCTCTCTCTCTCTCTCTCTCTCTCTCTCTCTGTGTGTCTGTATATCTCTCTCTCTCACCCTCCTTCTCTCATTCTGGATCAGTACCAGACACTCGGCGCCAGTCCAGTCTTGAGTCTCAAGTCCATCTGTCTGCCCAGCAGAGAGAGAGAGAGAGAGACAAACACACACACACACACTCTTACCCAAACACATTAAATACACACATATGCTCTCGCACAAAACAAACATGTATTCATGCACAGAAGCATATTTAATATGCACAAACACACACAGGGACTAACTGTAATGCCAGAGCACACATTCACTCACTGTCTTAGAGACTCTGTGCCCTGATTGACGCAAATTCCCTCTAAAGCTGAAACACACACACACACCCTGTCTGCTCTCTGGTTTGACACTAAGTGCTATTTTATTTTTCCTGGACAAATATTAGGAAACTGAAGTTGCAGAGTCTTAGTGGAGAAAGGCATTTGTCTGTGGATTTCTTGTCTTTATGTGCACTTGGTTAATAAATTGGGTCAATTTAAATTTAATAGAACATTTCAGTGTCGCTAAAACAGTTCTGCTACATTTTCTTTTTTGAGAAACAGGGAGCTGGAAAGATTACATCACAAGTATTATTACATCACAAAATATAAAAGCCAGTCAGGTTCCAGTATGCAAAGGATATGCTGACCCAGTTTACCAGGAAAATAGGGTTTAGTATGTAATGTTTTAATTTAAATCTGGATTTACTGATACATGCAAAAGTGAAGTTGCATTTGTGTGTTTTTTGTTGTCTAATGATGTTTGTATGAAATGTCAACATGAAGCAGTTATTCAGCGTGGAACAAAACTGTCAAGTATTAAATGGATAAAAAATTTCTTTTAATGAGGCTATGAGAGTGTAGTTGTGCATGGTTTGTATATATAAACGTCTAGAGGTGTAATGATACGGCGTATTGTGTCTTCTTGTTTGATATGAGGCTCTCGATTAGATAAATTTCCGTATCTAACAATACATTCAAAAGGCTGCGTAATAAAGTAGGCTGTTTGTCATGAAATGACGCTTATATTCAGATGAGGTGTAATAAAAGTTTAAACTTAATCACACACTCTCTCCTCTGGAAAAAGTAACTTCCTGTTTATCTCCAATCAGAAGAGGCTACAGGGAGTTTAAAAAAAAACAAAAACAAAACATGCATATCATAAGCACACTGTTTTCACAAGCCACTATGCTAGTGTAGTAACATACTAATGTACAAGCTCCTTCAGCATCAAGCAGGTGATGGAAGATTCCACCAAATCTTTAAGGTCT
The DNA here is from genome assembly GCA_022758105.1 of Pangasianodon gigas. Taxonomy (NCBI): domain Eukaryota; kingdom Metazoa; phylum Chordata; class Actinopteri; order Siluriformes; family Pangasiidae; genus Pangasianodon; species Pangasianodon gigas. The sequence continues at coordinate 4,944,652 of CM040463.1, read as the reverse complement.
GGTGTTTCTGAGCACTTCGGCTGCCAGGTAATTTATGAAGCTTACGACTAGTGTTCTTCCCCTTTCGACTTTCACAGCACAAATAACTAACAGCAGAATCTGAAATAGAAAACACAGTGTGTGGATCTGCATGGACCACACATACAGTGTGTCGTTAAGTTTCAATTATTATACTTTTATAATGTTGATTGTTCTAATCAATTAAAAATGGAAAACTAAGACGCAATCAGGCAATACATATTTATTTATTTATTTTTTTGCTGTATTGAAAATGCATCATATCAAAACACAACCATTTTGTATTGTATCAAATTTTGTGTATCGTTACACCTCTAATAATATCCTTTGCATGGTCGGATCGGTTCTTTTTCAACAGGACAAAAAAATAAAATGAAAGAGGTTCAGGGAAAAAGTCCTGTTGTTTCAGTGGAAAGTCAAAGCCAGAAAATGGAAGGGAAATAATGAAGTGAGATTGAAAAGAAGAGGAAGAAAGGGTTCTTAATTCTTCTTGTCTGTGCATACCTCACTAATAACGGAGTGATCAAAGACATGCCAAACATCTCTCTTCATCTCACACATACACACACACACGCTGTGTGTCCTTGCATGCTGAGAGAGAGAGAGAAGGGAGGAGAGAGAAAAGGAGAAAGAAAAAAGGAAGAGAGGTGAAGGGGAGCGTGCCAAGTGAGACTGACATCAAAGCTCCTTGGGCAGGCCTATTTGGCACCAGATTACTCTCTTTGTGCTTGTGTGTGTGTGTGTGTGTGTGTGTGTGTGTTTGACATTCCTTTATTTAGGAAATGGAGAAAATGCTAGGGGAAAAAGTCAGTGTCCAGTTTGATGTCTACTCTTCTGGGGGTTTTTTAAAATTATTTTTTATTAAATATTTTTTTAATTCATTTTTCTCCCCTCTTGCTTGGGTTTCTGACTGTGTTGTGTGAAAAGTTGGTAACTGTAATTTGGTCACATTTTACAAGTCCAAGAAACATCAAACATCCAAAAATACTCTGCATTCCTACTAACACTTCTCTGCTCTAGACCTTTACAGACTCTACGGTTTTTAGAGTTTATGAATACTACCATACTTGGTACCATACATACCATACACTGGAGACAAGTTGGAGAAGAGACAAACAATTCTTGCACTTCTAACAGGCTCTGAGTACAATTCAAAATTCTCACATCATGCTTTTAAATAATTAATTTCCATTGACTCATCCGAGTCAAAGCACCGCCTTTATTTAAAGCACTAAATCGAGCACTTTCATGCATTATCATACGTTACCCGCCCACTTGTTTGATGGACAGCTGAGATCCTCCTATATTCTCAAACACTGCGAAAGTGCCTGACGTGGAAATGCACAGCTCTGAGTTCCTGTCTACTCATCTTTAAACAGGATCATGTTTTAAATATAAGCTTATAGTGCAGATCCTAAACCATCACTACAGTATTTCTTCTGTTATTGACATAGCACTAAAGTGCCAGAGTACACTACTGTCTGTAGTCACTAGAGGACAGTCAATGAATGGATTTTTCAGTTTGTCAGTGTGTGTCTTGGGCTTTCCAGCTTTTGGAAACTGGTGGGAAAAAAGGTGAATCCCAAACTGAAAAAGCGAGGAAAGGAGGGTTTCTCAGAATTGTTTTTATTTTATCAATAGTTAAAAATATACTAAGTTGATATTATTCAAAAATATACTACATAAAACTGAAACAGGTTTTAGCTGATTGAGAATCCTCTTATGAAATTAAAATATATCTGAACACTCATTTAATTTTTTTTCTCAATTGTTGTAATGTCATAGATTATAACCTTATATTATAATCTTTGATCTGGGTTAAAACTGAATGGCAGATAGAATTTTAAAATGCTAAGGTCTCAATATATGGCATTACAACAGCTGAGGAAAAAAATAATCTAAATATTCAGATATTTTAATTCCATGTGGTGGGTCATATGATTTAATTGAAATTCGACTCCTAACAGTGTCAGCAGTCCTCTCTTAACAACATCATCATCATCATTCTGATATTGACTTCAGTCAGTCAACAAGTAACCTAGAACATATGCTACATTCAGCTTACCTCCGAAGTGGGAAGTCAAAGCTCGGAATTGTCATTTTCGACCTAATTGTGTGTGAAGTACAAAGTTGGGGGAAAAAACATGGACGCCTCCATGTTTCTCTTTTGTTAGCAGCAAGCTAGCCAGTTAACTGTGATGGGTGATGTATATTTTCCTCCTCAAAAAAGTGTATAGTCAGGGTTCTAGATTTAACAAGTGAAAATGTCTATATGTTGATTGATCTTGTTTGCTTCTGATGCTGTGCAGCCATGTTGATTTAATATCACTCCCTGAAGCTGAGGAGACCATCCCGAGTTCCTGAGTAGGAGTTTCGAGTTGAATGGCTTTTCCTGGTCGGAGGTTTGGAAATCCAAGTTGCAACCTCTAGTTGAAAGCAGCAGTACTTTTAGTTGTATCAGTTGAATACATATTTTGATTAAGCTACTTTAAACCACTTTAAACCATACACTGTATGTGTGTGGGAAAACCCATCAAATGTTGCTGTGGCTGAATTCATGTAAACATCCAAAAATGACAAACAGTGGGTTTTGACCAAAATTGGGTTTTTCTGCATATAACATACACTATATGGCCAAATATCTGTGGGCATTTGACCATCACAGTCATATGTGCTTTTTGAATATCCCATTCCAGACCTAGTCCTCCTTTTCTGTTATAATAACCATAAGAGCATTAGTGAGGTCAGGCACTGATATTTGGTTGAGGAGGTCTGGGGTGCAGTCAGCGTTCCAGTTCATCTCAAAGGTGTTCAGTGGGGTTGAGGTCAGGGCTCTGTGCAGGACACTCGAGTTCTTCCACTCCAACCTTAACACATGTGTCTTCATGGAGCTCGCTTTGTGCACAGGGGTTATTGTCATGCTGGAACAGGTTTGGGCCTCTTAGTTCCAGTGAAATTGTAATGCTACAGAATACAAAGACATTCTATACAATTGTGTGCTCAGGTGTCCACATTCTTTCAGCCGTATAGTGTAGTTTGTAGTTTTTAAAACTCGCACACTGTATAACATACAGTACAAAATATGACCACATGAAGGGTTTTCCCAGGTCACCACACCTATATGATGAGTGCCAATGTCTGTCTAACCCAAAACTACGTTAGTGAATGGACTCAGTGCCAAAATATTTCAGATCAAACCTTCTGTCAGTCAGAAATCATCAGAGAATCAGCCAGACTGCGTTTCTTCTGTCAGTCAGAAAACATCTGAGCTCCAAACACTAACAGACACTTATTAACTGAATTAAACATTCTGATTCTCTGTAGTCAACTTCATCACCAAATCACTCGGAAGTGCATTTAAATCATCTGTCTGTCCAGGCAGCTGGACAAGCTATCTGTTTTTTTTTTCTGCAAATTTACAAAAAACCACATTGACACACACAGCTCAGTATTTCTAATTAAATGGGAAACTTGTTGCATCTCTCTCACTTCCAACACTGAGAAGCAGAAATGCTGTAAAGACAATGATGAGTTCATTCTGCTGGACAGAAAGCTGTGTTACGAGGTTAAGACAAGGCTATGGATGGGAAAGAAAACTGCTATGAAAGAAAAATTAATATAGTTATCAGCTTTATTGTGGTTATTAGTCTCAGATAAGGCAGAAAGTGTTTTGAATGGATGATGATATTGTAATCATTGAAAGTGAAGTGTGTGTGTGTGTGTGTGTGTAGGCCTGTCCTTGTCCTTCATTCGTTCTCTTCGCTTCTGTCCCAGGATCCTCTGGCTTTGACCACTCTCGCTGGCAGATGACCCCCACATGCACACTGAGTAAACAGAAACAATCTCTTGTTTTGACTTTGCACAGTGTGACGCAGGAGCTGAAATAAACATGAACGCAGGCCCATGCGTGTCTCTGCGTCACCTGGGAGCGCGTGTTAATCCGCTTTTCTGGCGCCTTTCTAGAACGTTCTTAAACCCTGTTGCTCTCTGAGGTCTCCCAGCGAGACCTGGACACATGCGTACAGCACTCTTATGGGACACTGTGTGTGTGTGAGACAGAAACACACATGCATGTCATCATGCAGTTCATCCTCTGTCCTTAGACTTTGTTGAAAACAGAAAATTTACTGTGTTGCGGGATGATAACTGCTCCAGAGAAAATGATGTTTTGAGTGTGAACAGTGTTAAACTCTCCCATCTCATCAAGATTTAAATTTACAATTTCTTGACAGCAGGGTGAAAACTTATACACCTCAGTTCTGCATTAGGTTAGTTTGCTGTTGACTTAGGTTAAGGTACATTATAAGGACTTGCATTTACATTTACATGTGGCTTGGTTTTTTTTTTTTTTTTGGGGATATAGAGTTTTAACTGTCATCCTAGCCATATACACATATATAGTAGAATGAAATAGCATTCTCCAAGGCCTTGTTGTGACGTTACAGAGGCCACAGACAGCAGTGTAGTGCAAAAACTGAGGCAAAATGGCAGTGCACAATAAACAATATAATAAAGTGCACACAGCAATAAATACAAACAATGGGACAGTATAATAAATGCAGGACATTAAATACAACACACAACAAAATGGTGTAGTGGGTGGTGTGTGGTGAGTATGGCATAATCGCCACTAGCAGCATGAATGTTCCTGAGTTAACCAAATAAAGTTATAGAATTTATAATTTTTTAAAATCTACATTATGTCTTATCAATTGTCTCAGTAAAGCTGATCATGAAGTGCATTATAAAGTATATCAAATGTTTTAGGAGCGCGCGAGTGTGCGCATGAGTGTGTGTGTGCGGGACTGCTGTATCATTTGGACAGAGCTGAAGTATAGCATCAGATGCTGGGAACCGTGTCTCTCTCTGTGTCTGTCTGTCTCTATTTTTTTGTCTGTCTCTGTCTTTCTCTGTGTGTTTTTGCATCTCTGTCTGTCTCTCAGTCTGTGTGTGTGTGTGTGTGTCTATCTCTCTCTCTGTTTTTTTTTTCTCCCTGCTTCTGCTGATGAACACAAACTGTTATAGAGTTACCAAATCCTCTTCAGTCTGTCGGTTTATCTATGTGCTTGACTGTGTGTGTGTATGTGTGTGTGTGTGTGTCTGCTTCCTGACACTTCAGTGTGTTTTAGGAACGTCTCAGTCGATGCCACTGAAAGGAGTCAGATTTTAGCATGTCGGTGTTTAGCAGGACACACACACACACACACACACACACACTAATCCCTGTGTGTTTTATTTGCCTTTCTCCAGCATTAAGTCGTCTTGCTGTTTTTGTTGTGCCTGGACTGTCAGTGGTTCAGAAAGGTCAAACGTGGCTTAATATTACATGGCATCAGTGTTGCAGTAGATTACATGTGGCAACGCACACACATCTGAGCTCCTTTCTTTTACTTTCCCACTCTGGGTCTCTAATTTCTCAATTAGGTTATGTCTCATCACATCATCTACCCTGAGTTCACGTCATAATGTAACTGAATTTGTACTGATTCGTAATGAAAGTCATTATTATCATAAACAAACTTTGTGGACTTTCCATAACATTAAATGTAACTATAAAAGGATAAAACATATGAACAAAAATGTAAAAGAGTAATAAGACACTTTGGGGTTTACTGTTACAGGAAAATAATCAGAGTGGTAACTTTGACACTGATTATTTTCCTATAAGAGCACATCATGTTTTATTCTTTACTCATAGGACCATAGAGTGCAGTTTCAGCTGATCTAGATTCCAGTGTAGTAATATGAGAACTGTGAGTTTTGTACGGTACCCAATACTAACCTGATGTTATTTTAGTAACTGAGCTGACTGACTGCATGCTTCTGTTGCTGAGTTTTGTGAAACATCTCCACATGTGTGATTATTGTGTGGTTTAATACTCTTTCTGTCTGATGCACATGTGTGAGAGCTGTGTCATGATCTCAGATTTGTCTGATCTGATCTTACACTGAGCCATGAGAGGGATGCACCAGTGCAATACTGAGTTTAATCAATCTAATAATGGACTACTCATTAGTCTAAAAAGACTAATGAATGACTAATAATGGACTAATAAATGACTAATAATGAACTGTGCAGACCCATAAGTGTGCATATTAAATTTGATATTTTATTTAAACAGTTCAAATAGGTGTCATTTTTATTTATTTTATTAAGACAAATTAATTCGTAAATCAGTCATAGGAGCATTTAGACGAGAAATTTGGTATTCAAATAAATGCCATAAATTTCAGAAAAATATTCATATCCTGCTCATGCTCCTGAGTCTGTGTAAATGTACTCATTTTATTTATGCATAAGAAGACTAACTACCTTAAACCTTGATTGATCAGCTTCACATAATTTACCATGAGTTACTGCTCTTTTGTATACGGATGACTGTTTACGTGTCATTTCAGCAGTGAGTTTTGCCTTTTATGGAGTTTTGTGGGCATCACCAAATGTAAATCAGCTGTGCCGTGCATGCGTCTGGTAAATTACGGGCTATTGGCATTCACGCACACGAGTACGAAGAAAATCAGCATTTCCAAAACTTTTGCCAATCTGGCGGAAATTGTTTTTAGTTTGGTTTGACTTACGCAAACATTTACACACAATTTTACTAAAAGATTAATCAATGAGACATTTTTCAGTATGTCTCAACATGATTTTGTTTGTGGTGTTTTCAGTTTTTGCCTGAAGGCAGCTACAAATTTCATTTAATTGACAAAACTTTAGTGTTAGAGCTGAATGTGTGCAGCAGAAATAGAAAAAGGAGGAAAAAACAGTATTTTTTGTGTCTCAAAAATGCAAATTTGTTTTTAAAAGAGTGAGAATCATTGCGTGTGTGTATTCCAGCTGTGGCTATTGTGTGTAAGTTATGTTTTTGCTTGCATGGTTTCTTAGTCTTAACTCATTGTGTTCCGTTTGCTACTTAGCAGTAGGTGTAATGTTCACTGGTTGTGTTGATTTTGAGTGACTGAGACAGAAAATATTATTTGTAATGACTAACCTTGAATAATAAAAAGGAGCAGAGCGAATAAACTCATTTTTAGTGTAGTTCCACTTTAAGTAAAAACTTGAAACTGATCATTTTGACTTGAACAGAAGACTCTTCCTTGGGCTACTGCTTATAATATTTTGTTCTTTAAAATTAGGCTGAAGTTAGCGAGTGGCATTTATACCACCAGAACAGGGATAAGGTTGAGGAGGAATATGAAACCTCAGCACTGGAATGGCCTGTTTTACCCAGCATGCACTTTTTCCAATAAATGAGTCTTTATTGTGCAGTAGGGTCTCTCTCTCTCTCTCTCTGTCTCTGTCTCTGTCAGCAAATTATTGATGTTATTATATTATAACTGTTTATTTTATATGTTTGATGGGCCTCTGCTTGTAGATTTCGGTTAGTGCTAAAGATGTAATCACTGCCGTCTATGTAGGGGCATTCAGGTGTGTGTGTGTGTGGAATGAGGTGGAAAATGATGAGGTAGCACCTCTAAAAATGGAATGAACTCGTCTGTTAATCCAATATATCTGTGTCTCATGTGAGTGTGTGCGCTCGGCAGTATTGCAGCGGTAGGAGTTTTCGGGAGGCTGTAATTTATTTTTCTGGTCAGCCGTGTGATGAGAAGGAGACGACTGGACACTGCGCTCTGACCTCACTGATAAGAGAGAGAGGAAGTGTGTGTGTGTGTGTGTGTGTGTGTGTGTGTGTGTGTGTGTGTGTGTGGAGTGTGATGCGATGAGACAGTGAGGACAGTGTGAAATGAGATGGAAAGCACTTTAAAGGCCCCAAAACACATTTTACACTTTTGGTTCATTTGGTTCAGCAGTTCTTTATCTGTCAAGTAAAGAACAGTGCAGAAGCTGTGATATTCAGTACGTTGTTGTTTGGAGCGATGTGTCAGAGTGGTCTCTCTCTCCATACTTGTCATGTTCATGATTAGAAGACTGGAGGACCATGAGCAATGTAAATTCAGTGAAACACAAACTAGCGTAGCTTCTGTAGCAGTCACATGCATTTATGTAGAGAGAGACATTAGGTCAGAAAGGGGAGAGTTTTCACAGACTTTCATAGATTTATTTTATTTACACTCTCTGGTGTGATTAGTGAACTGACATTATGGCTTAATTTAAAAAAAAAGTTAACAGCGATGACAAATTGTTTAAAGAAAAATGGACAAAGAAGTATGCTTTTATTCTCCCTGCGTCAAAACAGACGTTTTATCAGTTCAGAAGCTGTGCTGCCAGTGGAAAGTGGTAACATGAAGCGCTTTTGCTTTTTTTCTTGCCCTAACTCGTGCGTACAGATGTTTTAATATGAGGCCCCAGGAAAACTAATTGATAAAGGACAAGGCTAGAACTGTACTCATTAATACTTTCATGTTCTGCAGTCGGGGCAAATCAGGGTTTGAATGGCTTCAGGCTGGTTGTTTTGGTCTGACACTGAGAGTGATCACACCAGGGGTGTGCCTCCTGCCTCATTTTAATGTTCAAATATCCGTAAGGGTTTAACAGACGGATAGTGGATTAACCACTAGGAGAGGAAAAAATATAACTTTAAAGTGCATAATGAAATATTCCTTTTCGACCTGTGTATTTGTTTCACAGCGTGTTCCAAAAGTCTCCATACATAGGGGAAATTTACACTTTTTAAAATGCAAAATGTCTTCCAAAAGTTTTCATACTTAGTTTATATTATATTTTTCTTTCAGATAGCCTTTAAGATTGCCTTTGACAAAAGAAGAACGTATTGAAATCATTCTCATGGTTGGATCGGGAGGCTGTCGCAAGGTTGCGATGGACTTTAACAGGAAACATGGCAAGCACATCACACACAACACTGCTGCCAAACTGGGAGCCAAAGTTGGGAGAGACAACATTGGGTGTGTTTACAAAGAAATGGCATTCATGTAGAGGATGTTTTGTAAATAAAGTTCAATTTTGCTTAAAAAAGGTGTTAGTTTCCCCGGTATCTGGAGACTTTTGGGACACCCTGTAGTATTCATGATACTTTATTATTATTGTAATGTTTGAGTGCATTCCGCATGATATGAGGAAGAGGTAACTATTAGTGTTATTAGTGAGTCCTGAGCCACCACTGGGCCTCTGCTAGCTGCACATCTGTGACTCGGGGTCCTGGCAGTGGCAGGGGATCCCCTGAACATACCCAAGTGAGAGAGGTATAGTAGAAAGATCAGGATGAAGCACCTGTATGCATATGGAGCAGACACAAATCATAGTCAAAAAGCTAGTAATAAACACTGACCAGTTGAATCTGCAACCTGCAGCTGGATACTGCATTTTAAAGGCAGGGATTTTATAATGAATTATTAATTCCTTGACCTTCTTGCATGCATAGTGATGTAAGTTGGCTGGGTAGGTGGAGTGTCCAGGTAGGATCTTGCTTAGGGTCCCTTTGTGTTCTGAAACATTTGAAATAAAACCAGTAGTGAAGGAAAAATACAAATAAACAGAGAGAACAGAAAAATGCCAAATATAGAAACAGTATTTTTTTTTTACACCTTTAGTTTTGAAACCCTTTACTTTTCAGTTGTTTTTGTCAGTTTTTTAATGCAGCTTTTCTGTTCTGAACATGGATACAGTATCCTGGATTGCTCCAGTCCTGCCATGCAGCGTTTCTCCGCCAGATGGACAGGAATCGCTTTCGTGTAGTAATTAACAAACTGATGGACATAATAGATGTGATGTTTCTCATCTCTTCATCTTGCCATTCTCTGATTGACTTTCGGTGTGAATCATGAATCTGTCTTGTTTTTTTTGTCACCACCATGACCTGCTGTAGTGAGACGAAAATGGAGTGTGCATTGCTTTGATTGAGTAGATTGTGTGATGAGGTGGGAGGAAGGAGGGAGCTGTTTGTTTTCTTTCTGGTGTGTCTCTAATTAATGAACTGATGAGACAAAAGGAGGAGGTCAGGCCCCTTCCCCTGCCCCGACTGATAATTTGGTGTGTGTATGGTAGGACCGCCCGCAGCTCTGACCCTCACCCCCCATACTGGTACCAGCTGTGGATCAATACCTGGACAGCTGGGCTAGCTTCCCCTGATGTGCCAAAATAACACACACACACACACATCGCCACTTCTGAAGTAGCTAGTGCCAACTCACCACCACCTCTCTGAGTCACTCTGTAGTTGGCCCGACTGTAAATGTTAACAAGAGAAAGATCATTTAAACATTTATATTCACTTTTAATTTTTTTTTTTTAACAAGCCTCTAAAATCATTACTTATCATCATCCCTTTTAGCAGAGCAGAAATAAGTTCTGTAGTTCAGTACATGTGACACAACACACACCACTTTAGTAGGAGTGTGTATTCGGTAATTAAACACCCCAGCACTGATGAATTCTTAATTCCGATTGGTCAGTAGGTGCTGATTCATTTTCTGTAACAGCAGCTCTGACTCTGAGGTTGCGATGGACTTTAACAGGAAACATGCTGGCATATATAGTCCCTTATGTGTGGAGACTTTTGGGGCACCCTGTAGTATGGTTTGTATAGTAACAACCTACACACAGAGCTGTACGGCGAACGCTCCATGTAAAGAAAAAAAAAAAAAAGGTCCATGATTTTTGATCTGGTGAAGTTTTCTGTGAGGAGACATGTATTTCATATTTTTGGAAGGAGTCTCCAGTGTCAGTGCTTTGTAACAGAGATAAAGCTGTAAGTATTCCATAGTCTTCAGGACGGTGGGCTTTGCGTTTTCTCTATAACATTTCTTTTGCCTTATTAACTAATCGAAAAATGTAATTGATGGCAAATTGCTGTGGTATGAGAGGAATATAACACATGGGCATGTGCTGTTATGGATAATAATCAGTGACAGGGTGGTGTGATGCGGCCAGAAGTGAAGTGGTGTCACTGTTACCACCCCGAGGTTCGTTGTTTTCCAATAACAGCACACACACAAGTGTTTTATTTCTTACATGTACAACTAGGAAATAGCAAGTAACACGAATTTCTCTTCATTCCCACTGATGGCTCATATTTGCCATTTAGATGGACTCCCCTCTCCATGTACTTGTGCTCTTTGGGGTTGATGGATTACTACTCCGAATATTTATTGTTATATTATATATTATGTACACATTTTAAAAGGAATCAAACCTCTGCTGGTGTTCTGATTTATGTCTGGTTGAAGTACATTAGCTTGGCAGTAGGGGGCATCCTTCAGCTGACCTGGCAAGCCCTCATCTCCCCTCTTGGCGAGGTGTTTAGCAATTCAGAAGACACAATGCAAGCGCATTGATAGTCATATCCCTGTGATAAATTAAAAGTGCCTCATTGTCCCTTTCCATTTTACACATTGTCAGAAGCGCGACTCTTAATCTCGCCTCCTGATTGACACCGGCGGCCGGGGAAAAGAGCACATTTTATTGTTTGCGCTCGTCAAATCTAGTTAAAACCCAATTCTTTGCTGGGTATTTGCATATTCTTAAGTATTTCTTTCGGAGAGTGGGCCCTAAATCCGTCTTAAGTGTTTGATGCTTTTGGAAAATTCATTCACAAAGTATCTACATGCGCTATTAGCTCGGTATAATGCAGCAGGCTAATCTGCTTGATAAGAAGGGGGAGGTGGGCACCGTTTTCTTCAGGGATGACACGCTATATTTCCGTGCGATTCAACAGGGGCTCAAATGTCAACACAAATGTCAAGAGCCATTACAGAGTGAATGTTTTTTTTCTCTCTCCATCTTCGTTTTATTAAAAGTGGTCTGTCGAGCCTGTTATTCAGGGTCAGGCCTTGTGGGATTGGATGTCTGGGTAATCTGTTTGCTTCTGTAGCTGGGTGGTTGGAGTGGAGATGGTGAAAAGATGCCCAGGTGTTGCCCTTTGTTTTGTGCCACAGCATAGTTTGAGAGTAAGAGAAGTAGGGGACAGACGTGTTTGGCCTGGTCGCTCTATGATAATGACAGTCTCAGGTGTTTCCTGCCTTTTATTCCCAAAACAAGGCAGCTACACCTGAATATCAAGTTCTGCTCCATCTCTGGTTCCAAACTGGACAGGATTGTGCAATGTTATTCACTGCCAGCCACAGTGCAGTATGTTTCCCTGCAATGACACACCTCATTCAGCTCATCAGCTCTTTATCAAGTCCTTCACAACCTCTATCTAGTGTTAGCGTGGACAGAACTCATTTTCATAATAGTAATCAAAGGCAAAAACTATTCACATTTATGAACACAAGATCTACTTTTAGTTGCCTAACGCGGTGTTTCTCAAAGTCAGGTCCATGAAGCATAATCAGAGGGTCCATGATTTTGTGACAGTGTTAGAATTCCCAACCTACCATTTATCAGAGCTGTTATTTATTATTATTATTGAGTTCTTATAGTTATCAGCCTACTTGACTGGTCCCATAAATTGAATGGGTTTAATCCAAACCTCAATAACTCTGACATAAAATGGCTGACCCTGTGCTCTGACCCCAACTTCTTGAATTGCGAAGTAAAGAATTTTGACTGTACTGTAACGTACATTATACGGCCAAAAGTATGTGGACACCTCACCATCACACCTACCTGTGCTTTTGAACATCCCATTCCAGATTTATTCCCCCTTTGCTGTTATAATAACCTTCACTCTTCTGGGAAGGCTTTCCATTAGATTTTGGAGTGTGGCTGTGGGGATTTGTGTTCATTCAGCTACAAGAGCATTAGGGAGATCAGGCACTGATGTTGGGTGAGGAGGTCTGGGGTGCAGTCGGTGTTCCCGTTCATCTCATAGTACAGCTGTTCAGTGGGGTTGAGGTCAGGGCTCTGTGCAGGACACTTGAGTTCTTCCACTCCAGCCTTGTCTTCATGGAGCTCAATTTGTACACAGGTTTGAGCCTCTTAGTTTCTCAGTGAAGAGAAATTGTAATGCTATAGCATACAAAGACATTATATACAATTGTGTGCTTCCAACTTTGTACCAACAGTTTGGGGAAGAACTGCATATGGGCATGATGCTCAGGTGTGCACATAGTTTTGGCCATGTAATATATATGTGGCAGGCTTTCTTCTTCTTCTGACTCAGAATATCAGCTTGAGTCTAATATATAATGTTGATGGAAAATTCAGGAATAAAAAGCTCTGTGGGTGTAATAAATAGCCGGAATGCTATTGTACACATGGAAATAAGCCTGCTAGTTGAATGGTTGGAATAGTCTCTGGATACAAAAGGTTTGGCAGCACATGGTTTAATTTAAATTTTTTTTGAAACTTCAGGTCTCACATAGGGGTCAGTAAGGTCTGTGATATAGTGATATAGTTGTCTTTTATTA
>CM040463.1:4887441-4909473 GCA_022758105.1 Pangasianodon gigas | reverse complement strand
CACACACACACACACAGTTCTGTCAGAGTAGAGACTAAGATCTCAAAACTTCAGAGCTTGAAGATGTGAAAAACTTGTCAGTGTCTCTTTTGCATGCTTTCTCTCTCTCTCTCCCTCTCCCTCTTTTTCTCCCTTTCTCTTTCTGGCTGGAAAGAGATTTTCGAGACAGATAGAACCTCAGATACTCTGCCTGTCTGTCTCCCTCTATCTCTCTCTCTCTCTCTCTCTCTCTCTCTCTCTCTCTCTCTCTCTATCTTTGTGTGTGTGTCTGTGTTTGTTTGTCTGTCTATCTATCTGTCTATCTATCTATCTATCTATCTATCTATCTCTCTATCTATCTATTTCTGTCTCTGGCTCTCTGATTAGCTTTCTATCTGTTTCTGTCTCTCTGTCTTTTTCCTCTCTATTAATCTCTCTCTGGCTCTCTTTCTCTGTAAATCTGTCTCTGACTCTCTGTCTGTATTTCTCTCTTTCTATCTGTTGTTGTGTTAGTGTGTCTCTCTCTTTCTGTCTGTCTCTCTCTCAGCTTTTTAGGTTCCTATATATCTGACTCTTTCTGTATGTATCTCTATCTGTCTCTCTCTCCTTCCCACTCTCTTTGTCCCTTTCTCTGTCTTTCTGTCTGTTTCTCTCTCTCTCTTTTGCTCTGAATGTGACAAGGCATGTAGCCCTTTAGTTTTCTATATAAAAGAAGGATGTTGTTTCTGGAGTCACTAAAACTAATCAGAGGCCCAAATTACCTCATTCAAGATCTGACACACACACACACACACACATGCACACACAGGATACACTCCATTGCTCCCCATCTCTCTCTCGTTTAGCATATAGCGTGTTTAAATTTAAATGAACATTAATTGAGTTTGCAGAAGGCTGTGGTGGTGGTGTTTTGAGGAGATTTCTGGTGGAAGCACATGGAAAACACCTCGTATGTGTGTGAGTTTGGGCTGTGTGTTTAGCTTTGGTGATTTATATACTACTACTGCAATGTATCTCTGAATGTTTATTGTACTAACTCCTCTCTAACAGCATTTTAGCTTGGTGGTATTCATTGACCTTGACCTATCTCTTAGCAACCCTGACCTACTCTGAGACTATAAAGCAAGCGGGTAAGGAAAAGGGCATGTGCTAAATGCTGTAAATATAAATCTAATGGGACAAGGATAGATGCAGTAGTACTGTATTTATAAACCTCAGCAACACTGTAACAATATCTCTTTCTCTCTCCCACACACACATGCACGCACACACTAGCATATCAGTGTTAATGTGTGAGGTGAAGCGGGCTTAGAAACTGTACAGAACTTAATAAAATGACCATTAAATAAAGCTAAGTGTTTCAAATAAACTGGAGATTAGAAAGAATGATGCGTTAAATGTCCACCTCTCAGTCAGTTACAAATGTAGCGTCATATCAGCTTACATTCTTTATATAGACATGTCAGATTTTACATTGTTCTGTCTGTCATGTTGTTCATGCTTCTCTTTTTGGACACAATGAGATTGTTGTTATATGAAACTGTATTACAACAGTTATTTTTTATTTTTATAAGACACATTCCTGAATACCTTGTTTTACTGACTGGCCTCAGATTTTTTTCCCCAACCTGTGTGTGTGTGTGTGTGTGTTTCTCTGTTATGGGACTTAAACAGTAACACTCTGTCTTTGGCTCGGTGCAAGAGCATCAGTGGGGCAGTAAGACCCCCGAAAAAACTCAAAACGGCCCCATAATCCGTGAAACTCTATCAGAATAATCCCCAGAAAAAGAGAGCAAAGTCCTGGACACCCCTTCACTCCTCCGCTTCTCTCTCCTCCTTCTTCGATCCATCGCTCTCTGACAGCACACCAATTCTGCCGAGAATCTGAGATGCTTATAAGACTTAGACAGGAGGTCTGGAGGTCTTCTCTCTCTCATACGTCTTCTTTTGGAAGAGGCCTCTGAGAGAGAGAGAGAGAGAGAGAGAGAGAGAGGGTCTTTGAGTTCTTATCTCTAGAATCTCTCCATTCGATGAGATATAAAAATGAAGTTTGAGCTGTGTGCTGGGGAAAAGTGTGTGTGAGGGCCGTTTGTGCTTTTAGAATGTCAGAGAGCGAGGCGTCTCTCAGCGTCGACCCAGCTTCACCTCCACTGTTTTCATTAAATGTGATTCATTCTTTAAATGTGGTTCTGGCTTGTAAAACTTTTTCCCCTAATGGACAGAGGAATTTTCACGGCTAAGGCAAGTAATTAATGAAAAAAAAAAAGAATCAAGCTGAATATCCTGTTCACACACCGTGTACCGTCTATAGATTGCTAAATATAAATTGAATCATTCTGGTTGTTGTAACAAGTTTGACTTTCTAAAATCAAATAAACTGCACAAATCTATATAAATCTATTTTTGCCCATCTGACTGAGTTTTATTATATTATTGCGTTTTATACCATAGCACGGTCTAATGCTTGATTGGTCAGAAAGTGTGGATTTATTTTCTATAACAGCCTCCCTGACAGTAGTTCTGGCTGCAAGGTTTATATTAATGCACTTCTTCTAATACATTATCATTTCTATAGGTACAGCTCACACAGGAACATGTATGGATGCTCCTCATAAGCAGATTAGAAAAAGATGTGTAATTGTTGATATGGTGATGTTTCTGTGAGGAGACATTTATTTAGCATTTTTGAAATGAGTCTCAAGTGTCAGTGATTGTATCAGTCAGAGGTAAAGCGGTAACTTGAAGTTTTCCGACAAAGGAAAGTCTTCAGTACAGAGGAGTTTGTGCTTTCTGGTTGCTTGGTAACACAACAAGCTGCTTTATTGTTTCTTATTAACTTTGAGAGCATAAAAAAGGGAGGCAGGTGAGAGAACGACTGTTTATAGCTGCTATAATTTAAGTAATCACAAGATAAGTTAGTTCATGTTGACAGTCCACAACATAACTCAGCACAACTATAAATAGATTTAAAAAAAAAAAAAAAAGCTTTAACAAATTGATGTGGTACAAGAGAAATAAAACATGCTGTCATAGGAAAATAATCAACTGTGTGGTCGGAGCAGTATCTCCACTTTGCTCCTGTTGATTATTTTTCTATAACAGCATGCCCTATTATGTTTTATTTCTTATGTATTCTAGATTTAGCATCTATGCTCCCCAAAAACATTTTTTTGTCAGCCATTTATTATAATGTTTATGCACCACTGAGTGATCATATGTTAGTTACTGTACTGTGTTACATCTCAGCCATGGTGATGGAGAGAGATAATGTCGTTACTGTGTGTACCAGTCTCAGAGCGACCTGATTGGATTCCTGCTTCTTTGGCTGGCCCTCCTTCACCTCCCTTCAGTTAGAGGAGAGGGCTTAGTGCTGCTCGCTCAGCCACACCAATAAAGCGCCAACGTCACCTTGACTGGCACTCACACAGGCGCACCAGGTGTGTGTGGGCATGTGGTAAAGAGTGACAGCTCAAGTGCTTCTAGCAATACCACCACATCACACACACACATTGCGAATGTGTGTGTGGTTCATGAGTTAAGCACATGAGGAGCGTTCCAGTGCCCACATTCAATACCACATACATACACACACACACACACACTGCGAATGTGTGTGTGGTTCATGAGTTAAGCACATGAGGAGCGTTCCAGTGCCCACATTCAATACCACACACACACACACACACACACTGCGAATGTGTGTGTGGTTCATGAGTTAAGCACATGAGGAGTGTTCCAGTGCCCACATTCAATACCACACACACACACACACACACACACACACACACACACACACTGCGAATGTGTGTGTGGTTCATGAGTTAAGCACATGAGGAGTGTTCCAGTGCCCACATTCAATACCACACATAGACACACACACACACACACACACGTGTGCACTACAAAGCGCTTAGTAATCTCTCTTTGGTAAGTCTCATCGGCCGAGGATTACCTTTATACTGCACAGAGAGGAGGTGTGTTTGGAGAAATGCAAACACATCTTAGTGTAAAAGAAGATCTGTTGCAGTGCAGATCATTTTCACGTGTGAGACAGGTGTGTGTGATGACGTTTGATGTGTGAGGCTTGTTTGAATAGTCAATAAAAAGTAACTGTGTGTAAGAATGTTGATGAGAATTGAAGAGTGAGGTTCATTTGAATAGCCAGTTGGAGATGGATAAAGAAATTCGAGTGTGTGTGTGTGTATGAGGTCTGGTGAGTGAGAGAGTAACTCTAGATTAATCTCTGCTGATCCTCTCCCACAGGTGTGTGGCCTTAAACTGGCCTTAACGCAGGCAACCCTCAAACTCACTGATCAATAACTACCCAACACACACACACACACACACATAATTTAACTGCATTCCCAAACTTACAGGAAGGTTTTGCTTGAGTTCTTACCTGATTAACTGTATTTACATGCGAGCTGGGCAATATTGTGTTGTAACAATACCAAAAATTTTGTATCTCAATTCCACTGAAACAATGCCATGGTGGGAAAAACAATTTCTGGAAAATTTACAACTGACAATTTAATAGTGAAGTAGTAGTTAGTAACAGCCGATAGAAATTTAAGTCAGGCTGTTTTTAATGACTCAGTAGTGCATGCATAAGCTTTACTGCATCTTACATGGAAATAAAAAGCCTTAACAAAGAGCTTACATACGATTACATCATGTCTTTACTTCTTTGACAATTCTGGTATTTTATTGAGTTTAATGCTATTGTAAGAAAATTTGAATATATAAAAGTGTTTAACTTTCCCCATTTCTTTGATTGCTTGTTTTCTGTAACTTCTACATTGTTGCAGATTTTCTGATGTTCTGAACACAAATTCGTCACTTTCACATCTTAGATTAACGCAAACTCAGAAGCTATTTGTCACATATACATTACTGTACAGTGAAATTCTTTTCTTTGCATATCCCAGGGATATCAGGAATTTGGGGTCGGAGTGCAGGGGCAGCCATGATACGGCATCCCTGGAGCAGAGAAGGTTAAGGGCCTTGCTCAAGGGCTTAAAAGTGGCAGCTTGGTGGTGTGTAGGGGCTTGAACTCCCACCTTCTGATCAGTAACCCAGAGCGTTAACCATTGAGCCACCACTGCCGCATTCTGCGTGACTGAATGCAACCCTGTCAGGGCCTGATTGGAGGATGGCCTTCTTCTCACTCGCATGTCCATCAGACCTGTGAAATCTAATTAGAGGTGTCTGTTAGCTCTTTTTTTTTTTTTTTTACACAGAAGTTAGTGCTCTCCTCCAAACATGTTCAGCTTCCCTTTGACAAGATATTAGTGTAATAGATGATAATAGAAATCTCCAAATTGTCTTTGTCAGAGGTAATAGCAACAAAACAGTTTTTGATGCTTAAGGGAAAGTAAATATAAGAAGGATAATATAAATATAGGAAAATTATAACCGGAGAATCATACTAAAAAGTCAAAAATGATCTTCTGTTTTCAGACTCTAGGCATGGTAGTCTCTCAGTTAAAAATCATCAGTTTTTTTTCATATATTCAGACAGAACGCAGCTTGCCATGGTGTCGTGGTGTAGCTGAGTCATACTAGCGGTTGGCAATATGGCAAAAATATGATATTATTTATCATATAAAAGACATTTCACAGATACATGATATGTAATATGACATATAGGTTTACTCACAAACTGCCAGCAAAACAGTAGTGTTGCATAAAAAACCTTCTTCCATAAAGTTTATTTAATGTCTACCAAAATAGTTATAAGTAATTAATAAATATTTAACATTGTATAGGAGAAATTTGTTTAAAAAAATACAATTTTGAATTTTAACTACAAAATTTTAACCCCACATCATCTACTTCAAATCACTGTGTAATTAAATATATATTTATTTTAAAAAGATCGGAATATTGATATTATAGCGTCATATCGTCCAGCCCTATGTCAGATCCTGCCGGAGTGTTGTATAATAGAACCATAGATGCTTTATGTTACTCGTGAATGTTTCAGTTAATAGTTTAAGTGCTATTACATTTCGTTTTCTCCCTCAGCTAAGGAGTCTTTGTGTAAGTGGTGTATTCTTCAGCTCGAGTGTGTAAGACACACTAAGTGTGCAGTACTGTATGCAGTAGGATTTTAACACCTCTCTGTCTGCCTCATTAATGTCAACCACCTCTCTCAGAAGTCACTCACACTATCACCGTCGCTGTTGAGGGTCTGACATTCACCATCGCAGATATTTAGTGCTTCGAGTGTTTTTCCTCTCCAAACTGTGACCTTTTATCCTACGTGTGCGTGCGTGTGTCTGTAGAAGCTGTAAACTCCATAGAGATGCATTATACTCCTCTCCTTTCTTTATACACATACATATTCAATTTATTATCGTAATTTACAAATGATGTCTATAGCAAAGTGATTGTATGGTAATTATGCCAGAAATGAGTAACCAGAATGTGTAGTGAGCATGTGTAGTGAATAAGTACCCATTTAGGATTCAGCCCAACTCTGTTGAAGCCTTCAATTCCTGACGGATTTAAATAATGTGGGTTTTTGGGCATCTGGATCGCCTATGATGTCTCTCATGTAAGTATCAGCAACGGCAAACATTACTGGTTTGTAAATATTCACGTTTTGTATAATGGGCATTTTTTTGCAGCTCTTACGGCCCACATGTGTTTGGGCTAGTTTTTCTACTTACTAGTCGGAGTGTGTCTCATTGCTTCCTTTATTTTTACTCTCAGGATTATGTGATGTCTTCCCTTGTTGTCTTGATTGATCGTGATTTCACACTCCTTGACCATTCTATTGATGAGGGCCACTTTTTGATCAGACCTCACACACATACACACACACACACACACTAAAAAGGGTGACTTTGTAATTATTTTCATTTTAATTGCTTCCACTTATCAGACGTCTGATCTGTTAATGAATCCACACCGCCTTGGACAGCAATCCGACAGCGACTGCAGCCACACACACCTTTCCTTAACATCTCTCCATCTCTTGCCTGTCTGTCTTCGTCTCTCCTGATCCCACTCTCTTTTAATCTCCCTTTCCGTCAGTCTCTGTCTCTCTCTCTCTCTTTCTCTTTTTGCTTTCCATCATTCTACCTTATTGTATTGTTCTATGCTTTCTCCTGGTGTTTGTCTCTCACTCTTTCTTCCTTTGTCTTTCTCTTGCTCTTTGTTTCTTTTTGTGCCTTGTAACTCACTATCTCTTGGTCTTTTTTGTTCTCTTTCTTGTTTTATTCCATTATGTCTCTTTTTTCCCAGTTTGTCTCTGGCTCTGTCTTTTTGTCTCACTCTTTTGCTCTCTGTCTGGCATTTTCTTTCTTTATGTCTCTCACGTTTGCTTGCTTTTTCTCTTGCTTTCTTTTTTCTGCTTTCTGTCTTGTTCTCTAATTACATTTTTATTTCCTTTTTCTACCTGCATATCTCTCTCTGTCTCTGTCTCTCTCTCTCTCTCTCTCTCTGTCTGTCTCGGAATGACTTTTTCAGTGGGTCCATGTTCATTAATAAGTGTGGGTATTATCAGGACTGATTGTTAATCTCCTGGTTTGTTTGTTTGTTCTAAACAGATTAAGTCTTGATTGCTGTGGGATCGAGTCTAAATGTTCCTTATTTTCTCCTCAACGCCACACCAGGCCCAAGAGCTTCCGCCTCGCCTTATTTGACTACCGGAAATATATTAGACTGCAATAATTTCTCATGTTCTTGTATTTGGCTGTGTTTGCTCAAGGGATCTGTGCAACTTAATCGCTTGAGTTTACGGTCCTGTGCTAATTTAAACAGTGTTAACGAATATGCTGATTTATTTCCATGTGATGTAGCTTTTGGCTGATTTGGATTCCAGCTGATTTAAAAGCTTATGGATGGAGTCATAGCTAGAACTGAATTACAGAATGAGCTTTGCAAGGCTTTTCTCTAACATGATGAGGGTTTTTGTGTTTTTGCCAGACAAGTCTCTTAAAGAGTTTTGGGCCATGCTTTGTTTTCACCCACTCACACTCTTTACACCAGAAGCTTACAGCATGTCATATATGTTGTACAGATGAGGGCCAGGATGATACGAATACAGTCGAGCTATGCTTACATTTTATGGCTTTTATGCTGAATTTTCTAAGTGTGTGAAACAAATTTCCCAGTGCTGTTTTCCACTGTGGGAACTTCAGAAACAAACAGTACATCTCCAGCACAAGAGCTGAAATTCCTGGGCTTTTATGTATATTCAAGTGTGTTTAAGAATTATAAGATGTAGATGAACTATGGTTGTGCATTTGCAGAAGGAAAGACATTTTTGTGTAACTATTTAAATGAAATATGTCACCAAATATATATCATTATAATTAAAAAATTAAGGAATGGTGTCTGTTTAAAGGTGTGTGGGACTGTTCTTTAATCCCCTCCACGCCGCTCAGAAAGTTTGACCAATCTGGCCGACTCTCAAAGACTGTCTTGACCAATCTTGTCTGCTGTTGCAGACATTCTTGACCACTTCTGACTATTCCTGCAGAAAGTTTGACCAGTTTTGCCCACTCTTGAGCATTTGCTCAATCTTGCCTACTTCCACCTGCTAACACTCTTGGATAATCTGCACACTCTTGCAGAAAGACTGACCAATCTCACCCTCCTCAAAGACATTCTTGACCAATCCCGCCTGCTCTCGCAGACACACTTAACCAATTCCATCCTCTCTTGCAGACACCCTTAACCAATCCTGCCCACTCTCTCAGATACTCTTGACTAATCAAACCTGCTCTTACAGACACCCTTGACCAATCCTGTCCACTCTCATAGACACCCTTGACCAATCCCTCCCGCTATTACAGACACCCTTGACCAATCCCGCCCACTTTCACAGACACAATTGACTAGCCCATCCACTCTTGCCAAAAATTTGACCAATTCCACCTGCTTTCGCAGACAATTTTGACCAATCCCACCTACTCTCACAGAAATCCCATTTGTTCTCTCCGATATTTTGACCAATCCCGCTTGCTCTGTCAACCACTCTTGCCCAATCCCACCAGCTCTCACAGACACTCTTGACCAATCCTGCCTGCTCTTACAGACATTTTTCACCAGTCCCATCCACGCTTGCAGACACTCTTGACCAGTCCCTACACTCTCGCAGACACTCTGGACCAATCCTTCCTGCTCTTACAGACATTTTTCACCAGTCCCATCCACGCTTGCAAACACACTTGACCAATCCCTCCACTCTCAAGAACACTCTTGAGCAATCCCACTCACACTCACAGACACTCTTGACCATTCCCTCCACTCTCGAGAACACTCTCGAACAATCCCACTCGCACTGACAGACACTCTTGACCAATCTCACCCGTTCTCGCAAACGATCTTGCCCAATCCCACCTGCTCTCGCAGACACTTTTGACCAATCCCGCCCACCCAAATTTAGATGCTATGTACCATTACAGGCGGAGGAAGGCTGTCCCTCACCCTCACAAACTGGTAGACAAAATGTATGCTGATTCTGGCTATGAGTAACATTCAGTCATAGCATGTTTGTTTGAACAGTGTAACCTAGTGTGGTGTAAAGACAGTAGCGAAAGCATGACCATGTCTGAAGGGCAAAGAAATGAAAACTATGTACAACACGACAGTGTGTTAATAGTAGTAATTTATTAATGCTAACTTAATTTGTAAACAAATTCAGTATTACCAAACACACACCAGTATTACTTTCACAACCATGCAATGTGAAATTACAGTATTTAAAATTTTGCTTGTTGACCTTAACAGTATTTTTTTATATATATAAATTTCTGAAAGCATTTTTTTCTTCTTCCTGACTGTGTGATTTTTTTTTTTTTTTTTTTTTTTTTTTTTTTTTTTTTTTTTTTTTTTTTTTTTTTTTTTTTTTTTTTTTTTTTTTTTTTTTTTTTTTTTTTTTTTTTTTTTTTTTTTTTTTTTTTTTTTTTTTTTTTTTTTTTTTTTTTAAATCTGTCTTTCTCTGGCTGGATGTGATTGAACTCCTCTGTGGTTCTTTCTTAGCTTTAATCAGTTTGATATGGATGTTTGGCTGTGGTGAGAACACAGGCGGCGCATGTGATTCCAGTTTCTGAGCAGCTTGTTGGGGGTTTTCGCTCCTTTGAAAGCGTGCATATGCGATTACGCCGCTGTGATATTTTCCACTGTATGTTAATGTGCCTCTGCTGTACACACGGCTGCGTTTAGACTCCTGTACCTTTTTGTCTCCCTCTTAATGTTCCACTCCAGCTCTTATTTCCATAATTGGACTTTTTGATTGGAACGGTGTGGAAATTGGAAGGGCGGTTTGTGCAATTTCATGGCCAAAGTAACTTGAAACATTAAGAGAGGATGGACACGCGGGTGCAGATTAGACAAATTAGTCTTTAGATTAAAGGTGCAATTAAATAATTGAGAGCTTGAGTGAAGCAGAACCAGCTGGAGGTGGGGTGCTGCTAAAGTGAGAGAGAGAGTTAGAGCGAGCGAGAGAGAGAGAGCACAAACATGGCTACACATGGACCACATGGCTAATCGATTTGGTGCTGTTCACTTAGACATGCTACTGCACCTAAAACTTCTTTTATTTCTTTCTGAAACACGTGTTAATTGGAATTTATACATCAACAAGTACATAAATCTGATGCCGCTTGTTTGAGCATTTGGTAAAATTGTGTGCCAATTTAAACAATCTTTCCAAGTCTGAGCAACTTAGAAAGCAAAAGCTAATCCTAACCCTAGTTGATATGGTGAAATTTTCTGTGAGGAGATTTTTTGGAAGGAGTCTCCAGTGTCAGTGCTTTGTAAGAGAAAGGAAAAATAAAGACTGGTGAGGGAGTGCCAGTTTATAGCTGCTATAATGCAAGTGATAACAGGAAGCAACTTGTTGTATGGATCTTCCCCAACATTAAACATAACTGTAAACAGATAAAAGGTATGTGTCCTTCTTTAATGAATTAAAAATTAGTTCTGGCAAATTGCTGTGGTATAAGAGGAATAAACAACTACATTACATGCTGTTATAGGAAAATAATCAACTTCAGAGTGTTATCAGTAACTCTGCTTCATTACACCAACCTATCATTGATTATTTTCCCATAACAGCATGTTTTGTTCCTTACATAATCAAAGAATAATTAAATGAGCAATGAGATACTTCTGATGATCCTAGCTAGCTAGCTTGAATGCAGTTAAAAAATACAATATTTAAAAAAAATATTCTCAAATACACTGCTGCCTCACAAACATTCTGACCCGATCTGAGTTTACTCTATGATTTATTCGTATTATCACCTCGCCAGTGGTCTTAGTTCAGCCCAAAAGCTCTGAGGATGTTTTGAAGCCGGGGAGACAGATGTGTGTAAATTAGCCGCTGTAATGTTCTTACATATTGTATGACCTGCAGGAAAGAACGGGTTCCTATTTTAGGTCCGACTGCATCTTTACTTTCATGCGCAGATCCTTTTCTTTCAATCTGTATGCAACTGTGTGTGAAACATTGTGGGTTTTTTGTGCATCTTTCAGCCCAGCGTGTGCATGTGTATGCCGTTAGTCCATTTTAGCTGCAGGCATGTGAAGGGATTACAACTTTAGCAGAGAGAAAGGTGCTCAGATGTAACGTCATTCATTCAGCTCATGATGGATTCCAGTCTGATCTCTCGTATGCTTCTGTGTGTGAGAAACACGTTACACAAAATATACTGACATGGCTAGCAAAGATTTACTGAAGAATGGAAAAATTGTGATATAATTGTAATATTGTGTGTGTGTGTGATGTGTAGCTCCTTTGCATCTGCCATTTTTTTATTCGTCTGTCATTGAGATTAACTTTCTCCTCCCTGCCCAATTGTTTTTGTGTGTGTGTTTGTGTGTGTGTTGTTGACACACTGATGACTTTCTCCTCTCGTCTGCTTTTATTTTTGGCCCGTGTTGAAATGCTGCATCTCATTTAGAGCGGGTATTGTGCACTGGCTGTTGATGAATATGGTTTTTTTTATTCTAATAGACTGTATGATGTTTGCTAGGCGGGACTCTAATCCTCGCCTCTAGCATCGGAACACTGGCAAGATTTCCTCCGTCTTTCTGTTTTTTTTCCCCCCTCCCCTTCACCTCTGTCGCTCAGGGCGAGACACCGAGTTGTTTGATAAGTATGTATGGAGCATGAAATTTTCCCTTCATATTTGTTTTCGGCAACATTCAAAGCTTTTTAAGTTTTATCAAAATGTTGTGGTACTGTTATAGCAGAATCAGAGAAAATTCTCTATTTAAATTATATTGGAAATGTTTGTCATTTTGTATTATACAGCCTTTATCCAAATTTATCCAAATAAATTTGTATAATTTATCTAAATATTATTTACAAGTTGTAATGCAGTAAGGTGTTTAAAATGAAATATAAAAATGTCCCTCTTACTCCAAATCAGCTAAGACATTTGTTTTGCTCTGAGGCTACAACATTAATGTAGCAAACAAGACAGGAACGTTTATACCCTCCAGTTTAGTTTCATGTAAACTACATGTCAGAATCATCACACTTTCCCTCAACCTATGCTCAGTTTCACAGACAGATGTGTTTGTATGGGTTTTGACCCTGCTCTGTATAAAAATGGATAAAATGGCCTTGCAGAACTAAAAAACAGCAGTAGCTTCCATCTTGAAGTTAACAGTTTTCTTCCTCAGCACAGTTTGGTGTCACTGCCCCACCACAAGCACCACACTCGAATTATTAAAGGCTAAATTGTACATTCGATATAATTTGGATGATGATTTGGTTTCACTTCATATGAATTGTTTTATACAGATTTTTAAGGATAGGGGATGTGTAGCTTAGTTTCAACTGGAGCTGCAACTGCTAAAATAATACTAATGCTAATATACAGATAAACAAATAACAAACTTTAAAATTTATGCTTTCATGTAATTTCATTTGACTGACCTGCAGTCACACAATGTTGAAGCCAACTAGGTACAGTACCAGGTAATTGTCTAAGCATGCTGTAACCCTTGTCACAAAAGAGAATATCAGATTTTTTTTTTCTTAGGATAATTACCGAAGGCTTTGGCGCAAAATGTTGTATGTGCATGTCACGTGTATGATGCTTAAAAATATAAAATGCCTTCCTGCGCCCCTGCAGAATTTCTTTTCACACACTGAGTGTGTGATTTAGATATAAAGATATAGTTAGCACAGTGATAAATTGATAGTGCCCTTATTTTTTGGCAACATAAGCCCTGTAGCTTGAGAGACAAACTAAGGAAACAGACTTTACACATTAAAACAGTAATTTTTAGAACTGTATGTTGATGTATTTAATGGCACCCATTAATAGTTTTTGTTGCCCTAGAAATGTTTAACAATCAAGACGATTATAGAAAATTTTATAATATGGTTATTTACTGTATGCGTGCTAATGTTCTAGGGAAGATGTCAGAGTAAATGCTCTAAAGAAGACCATCAAACCTACTCCAAAATGCTTTTACCCTTTTTTTTTTTTTTTTTTTAAATAAAAGATTCTCCCCTGATACAAGTTGTTACAACCCCATATGAGTGATGTCTTGAGCAGTGCATGTGGAAATAATAATCTAAAATGTCTGGTGCAGACGTACAGACGTCTCATGTGTTGAACAAGTAGGTTAACACGTCAAAACATGGCGTCCCGTTCGTGTCTCGAAAGGAAGTGTCATTCACAAATCCTCACAAAAACAAACTCATTCAGAAGTCCACCTGAGGCACAGGTATGGAGGGGGGGGGGGTGGTAGCCCCGGTGCCGCCACTGCTAAAACTTAATTGCTTTAATAGCACCTGGCCTGAAACGGTGGATAATTACAGCCACGGAATTAAACACGTACTTTCAACAACATGGCTTAAAGTGCCAGAAGAGCCTCAGGTAGCTAGTTCAGGAGGGTGTGTGTGTGTGTGTGTGTGTGTGTGTGTGTGTGTGTGTGTGTGGCACGTGGTTAAAGAAAGCTGCGTTTATTAATTACTCTCAGGTTGAGTGTACCAGTTGCTGCTCTCCTCCTGGGTCCCAGAAAATAATTTATTTTTTAGTAATATTTTCAGTTTTCAATTCATTAAACTCAGTGAGTAAATTTGGAGAAAAATTTGTAAAGAATTTTCTGGTTTTGTCTTCTCGCTCATATCTTTCTCTTACTACTCATGTTTATACCTGAGTGTTTTGTTCTTACTGTGCATTTTTGTGTGTGTTGCGTGTTTTGCATGTGTGTGTGATCCATAGTCTTAAAAGGTTAATGTTCTTTGTGAAGAGTGGAAAGGAAAAGCCAAGTGAGATAGCTTAGGGGCTCAAGAAACACACACACACACACACATACACACACACACACACACATACACACTCTTAACCTTATGCTTTTATTAATGGGAGTATTTTCATATGGTAATCAGTAGGCAGAAAACAAAATGTTTTTTTTTTTTTTTTTTAATGTCCCGATCTATAATCTGTTCCCTAATCACTATCTAGTGCACTATTTTGGGAATCTAACATTCTGCATTCACGTCTGGGGGAATAGATTGAGATCCCACAATGCACTATGATAGATATTGTGTCCTGTGTGGTTAAAGAATACCCATAATGCACTGTGCTACCTGTAGACAAGGTATACCCTGTATTGTGAATAGATTAGATTTTGCTCTACATAGTGATCAATGATGAGAAGTGTTATTTCCAGTAAAGAGATCGAGTGTAAGAATGTCTGTGCTGAAACACTGGTATTCACTAACAAAAACTTTAACACAAAGAGATCAAATATAAAAATCTTGTTTTTATAATCATGAACTTTTAAAAACTTAAAAACTTTCTCTTTTTGAATGTAAAGATCAGTGTAAAGTCTAAACATGAAGACTTC
This sequence comes from Pangasianodon gigas, assembly GCA_022758105.1. Classification (NCBI taxonomy): domain Eukaryota; kingdom Metazoa; phylum Chordata; class Actinopteri; order Siluriformes; family Pangasiidae; genus Pangasianodon; species Pangasianodon gigas. The sequence goes on along the minus strand of CM040463.1, from coordinate 4,894,662 downwards.
TTTATGAAATATTAAGATGGAATGCCTAACACACATACTTCCTTTTAACAAACCAAACAGAACAAAAATTCTTCCTCTTGATGAACATAGTAGCTCTTTATGAATGGAAAGACTCAGTGTAGGTGGCTGAATTCTGCAAAACAGCCAGAAGTGATGAAAAGTTTTTGGCAAAAATTGTTTTTTTCTGTCTGTAACAAAATTTCACATCTTAAATTTAAGAAACCATAAATACTATATATTTCACCCAAATGACATGGAAATGTTTTTAATTACTTTCTGATCTTGCCTAGAACATCTTTCTTCAAAGATGGATATAAGGAGATAGTTTAACAAACGCAGCAGTAAAAAACAGTCAGTTCACATAAAGATGTCTAAAACCTCGCTAGCTAAGTGTGATTTCCTCACACCGTGAATGTCACTCTTTCATCAATTCGTTGTATAGCTACATACAGTAGCGAAATGGATATAAGCCTGATTAATTCAGGTTGTAATCAGATAGCGGCTGTTAAAATATCTGCGATGCTCCTAAATGATATAATAAACAGATGTTAATAATGAGAAAGTTAGTTAGCAGAACAGAAGTGATTGAATGAACCAGCGATTATTTTCACTGATGTTAGCATGAACAGAGATCAGTGGAGTGAAGAGGCGGCGAAGAGGCTCACTGAGTGACTTTTACCTCAGGTGATGAAACAGAGACTGATGTGGATGATGCTGATAATCAAACTGAGAATTCATTTCCCAGTGTGAACCTATAATTATTTACAGTTTGTTAGTAATGTTGTTTTTCCATCAATAGATTAGGTTATAAATGTCGAGGTACACATGGCGTCTTTCAGTGGAACTGGAATTAAATGTGTAACTGCAATTTTCTGTCTTTTTTTTTTCTTTACATTTGGATGTATTTAGCTTTGCTGTAGCTTTATTTGTGATTGAGATGCGAGCAAGAAAGCCTGTAGTTTTCAGAACTATATGTAGTAGAAAATGTGAAACTTTGACCATGTGAAGAGTTTTCCCAGGCCACCACACACGTTCTGAACATGAAGCCTTAATCTTTATTAACTTTGAAACCAAACATGAGGTTTCCTTCTTTATAAACAACTACAAATAAAGACCTCTTTGCTGAAATGAGGCCTAAATGTGAAAATGAATAAGAAATTCTCTTCTCCAGCATAAAGACAAACAGAGACTTTCTTTTTATAAATATAAAGATACGCCTTCCTTTTCTTTATGAACATGAGTCGTTTCTCTTCAACTTAAACACGGAACCGAAAGATTTTCTCTAAGTGTTGATCTTCTCCCATGTTTATGCCAGTTCAGTGTTGAGACAGGTGTTGAGCTGCTCAGAGCTGCATCAGTGTGTTCAGGTTTTTCTTCTCTCTCTTCTGTTCTCTCTCTTGTGTTTCTTCCTGCAGTAGCACATCCTGTCCAAAGGGGGGCGTTCTTCATCTGCTGTACACATTCAGAACACTGAAACTGATGTCCAGCATCTGTTTTAGGAGCCCCAGCAGTGTCACAACACACACACACACATACACACAAGCACACACAGATACTTACAAATAAGGCTTCTGTTCCTTCAGGAAGTGTTGTCCGTGTTTCTGTGTTAGATTTATATCCACATTCACACAAGTTCTGTCTCTGAGTTGCAGGATTTCACTTTCAGTTCTTCCTGTGTGTTTTGGTGTATGATTTTCTGGCCAGGCCGGATCCGTGACGCCACTTTTTGACCGTCTAACGGGATTAGGTCAGAGCGAGGCCGCTCTTGCTGAGCTCTCTGATTTGGGATTTTGCAGGATTTTGCCAATCCCGTTTTCCACAAGATTCCCATCCTCTCTGCCGACCTGATAAGGCTTCAAACGCAGCAGTGTTAATTAATAATGTGTTTACATTAGGCACGGTCAAACCCTGTGTTTTCATTAAGAAGAGCATGGAAAAGTGGGTGTGTATTTGTGTGTGTTTGTGTGCATCTCATTTGGAGAGGGCAAGCTAAGCTTATAGAGCTAATTGGAGAGAGATAGATCAGATTGGATGGTCAAGATACTGAGGTGTGTGTGGGTGGGGTGGAGTGGGCGTGGGGGATTTGTCTAAATGATAAAGATGAGGTTTCTATTAACATTGTGACAATCAGTCATATGATAAATCTCAGTGATAAATCCTTTTTAATTTGGACACTTTTGAAGGAGTATGTGTCGGATGTCACTGGTTTTAAACAAGATTACTCTCAGCTACTGTTTAAAATAGTGGGTTTTTTTGTGGTGTTGTTTTTTTTTTTTTAAATCTGTGTGTGTGTTTCTTTGTGTAGGCCAGCCCGGTGCCCAGTCCAGTTTTGGGAGGAAGGCCGAATGCCAGTCAGTCGCTGCTCGTATGGTGCCGAGAAGTGACCAAGAACTACCGTGGCGTTAAGATCACCAACTTCACCACGTCATGGAGGAACGGCCTCGCTTTCTGCGCCTTGCTCCACCATTTCAGACCAGATCTCCTGTAAGAAAATCACACACACGCACACATACACGCACACGCACACGCACACATACACATTCAACCCCCAAACACACTATAATGATTTCAGCTATATTCCTGGCTAAATAGTTTCTCTCTCTCTCTCTCTCTCTCTCTCTCAGTCTTTCTCACTCATTTTCATTCTCACATTCAAAATCTTTTTAAACATGAACTTTTTCAGGAACATCTGAACTTTGAGTGCATTTCCAGGAACCTTTGAGTTCCTTTTCCAGAGTACTGTTTTCTGCACCAGGAACCATTAGGGAGGAAAATGCCAATCTGAACATCTCTGATCGGTCAAAATTTTCAAAAACCTGGAATGTCTAAAGATGGTTTCTCGTTAGTGTGACATCTCAATAACGAGTGGTTTAATGTTTGTAGAATTTTTATGAAATTATTATTATTGTCACCAGCAGTTGAACTGATTACATTTTGGAATTTGTCCAGTCAGGGTCAAGGTCACAGCAAGGTCAAATGTTTGATAGTTTTTCTTCAGTAGCTTTCTTCCTGTTTGAAGTATAGTTTAAAGATATTTGAGAGATAAAAATAGTAACAAGAAGGACTAGATTTGTCGGCGGCGGAGAAGCCCCTGTCCGTAGCATTGACGTCAAGTTCTTGTTGGTGAGAGTTTACGTTCAACACGCTCAACACACACGAACGCTGTGCTGTGTAACCTGCTTAACCTCTTTCACGAGACTGAAATGTTGTTTCGCGTCACTTGTTGTTTTACATACAGATCAGAGTTCCTGCAGTGCTGTCGGAGAACCAAACACGAGTTCCCCAAAAGTGTCTGTAACCTGAATGAAAGCCTTTATTGTCATTGCATATCTCTGTATACAACGAAATTAGAAACCTCTGTGAAAACACATAGAACATTTTAAAGATGCATATATGCATGTGCACACACACACACACACAAGATTTCAAGATTTTGTCCTGTGTGGTTGCATCTTATTTACAGAGAATCCTTATTAGATGATTATTGTCCTGATTACACCTGCTAGTTAATTACATGTGCAACCCTACAGTTCACCCTCATTACGTATTTTACACACACACACACACGTATGTATGTATTTTTGGGAAGATTCCAATCACTCATCAAACTGAAAGGGATTACATTTCTCTCACTCACTCACTCACTCACACACACACACACACACACACACACACACACTCACACACACACACACCATACAACACTATAAATACATGAATACACTTGTACAGCTCGTCTCTGTAAGGAGCAGGCACAGTGTGTACATGAGAGAGATGGTGAATGTAATCCCTCTGTTGAATTTGTGAGTGTTGGTGAAACTGCTCTCATCAGCATGCCTCAAATCTGCCTTAATTACAACATTTACACAAGCTAACCTAATACTATTCCATCCATACACACACACAAAACCCTCTCTCTCTCTCTCTCTCTCTCTCTCATTGAGTTAGCATGTGCCATAGGCTAATGGAGCTCTTAAGAACTTATGCTACAGAAGATATGCTACCCTTTTAGTTATTGAATGTAATTTGATTATTTCACAGCTTCATAGTTATTTGTTTGAATATTTATTTTGTATATAATTACCAATAATAAATTTGAGTTTTACTCAATGGCTAAAACTAGAGAGAATCATTATTGCCACAATTATGTCAAATATTCTGCTGCCCTGTTACATCTGGAATAGATATATACCACCAACTGGAAATAAATAGAAATAAAACCACCTTTCCTAATAAAAGCACCTATTACCCAGGAGCATCTATGACAGCTTTTATCAAATAATCAACATAATCAGAGTGAATAATATCGTTCAGATTCACCTAAAAATGTTTTGTATACATAAATAGAAAAAAAAAAACATGTATTTATTAACAAAAATAAGTAAAAGCTCCAGTGTACTGCCCAGTCCCATGTTTCCTTGCACAGAAACGTAACTGACCTAATTGACATGGCTAAAATGGTGTATGGCAAGCTAGTTTAGTGCTTTAATACAGACTAAGAACAGATAGTGGTTGTGCCCTCAACAAACTGTGAGCAGTGTTCAAATTATACACTTTGTTGCTCTGACCTTGTATTACACCTAAAAAGATCTTCAAGTCTGACTAGTGTCTATTTTCTCTTGACATGTTTAACCATGAGGTGGCTGTGTGTATTAAGCACGAGAGTTGATGATAAACACATATCTGCTAATGATAGGCTACTGATTTGTCTAATGTCTTAAGTCCTCCGTCTAGTTGATTTGTACACATATTGATTACAAATAGAGCTTTAATCGGGCCTGAAATGCTGAATTCACCCCATTATTACTTGAGAATGTTTTTGTGCTGGACCCAATGCATAATTCAGAAACGATGTTTGGGTGAATAGTCTGAGTCCATCGTGTTCAGACGGCCATCTCAGAGTCTACTTTTAAGTCAATGGCCATGAAAACCATTTGTTGTACTGTACTCCTGCTCATCTGTGTAATAAAACTTGGAGATGGGGATTGAGTATCGGTCTGATACCAGTTGATACTGTGTGATACAAGTACTGTGCTGCACTATTGAACAGATGACGCAAAATGACAGCATAATTTCACAATTCCACAATTAATGATGCCAGTCAAAGAAAAGCAGACTGCAAGAGTAACTATAGCATCTTCCTTCAATTAAACCTGATAAAACAGCTTAAAATTAAAGCTCGGCATGAGGAGTTCACTGCTAAAAGAAATTGAAGCTGCAGCTAACACTAGCTAGCTGAGAAAAAAGGACAAAGGACAGCTCTAGGTGAGTGAAGATGACAGCTCTTACCCAGTATGTTGTTCATGATAATCAGGTGCTATTGGCCATTGACAACAAGCGATTCAGATGCGATTAAAACAGTAAAACGTAGTTTACATAAGAAAGTGCTTTTCTATATTGAAACAAAACCACAGAAACCATGGTGACTAATGTAGCTAGGGTAACTAATGTAGCTAACTAATGCACTTCATTTAAAATCAACTTCCTGATGTTATAAAGAACGAGCCTAGTAGCTGAAGTGCATGAACACGCAAGTGCACGTTTCATGACCACTGTTTAAACCGAACAATTATCAATTATTAATAGGTAAATAAAGTGCTCCATGAAGCCTCAGACTGATTACTGCTAAGTATGTTAATCATTTCTGTTTCATTATTGACAAATAGCAAAAACCATGTACTCATACTATTCTGGGGGAAAAAATTGTATTAGTACATTCCTAATAAAAATAAAATAAAATTAAAGTGTAAGGGACAGCTTACAGGCAGTATTTGTCATAATTTATGACAAGTGATATCGCGCTAAGAGTTTTTAGCAGAACTTGAGCAGTGTGTAAGGATGGTGTTGGTGAGATAAATGTGTACAATTGTACCACCATTACTAATGATGCGTATCCTGTTGTGCTCTCTCTCTCTTTCTCTCTCTCTCTCTCTCTCTCACTCTCTCTCTCACTCGCTCTCTTTCCTTTAGTGACTACAAGTCTCTGAATCCTCAAGACATTAAAGAAAACAACAAAAAGGTAAACACTGCGTCAGCTCTCACACTTTCCCCCATTAACACACTAATGCGTGTGTGTGTGTGTGTGTGTGTGTGTGTCTGTAATCCTCCTCACAGGTGACTTTTTTTGTTTTAAAGCTCCCTTGCTCCCACCCAGAGCTTTCTAATTGCCACTTTCAGAAGGCAGCTTGATGGAAAGTGTGTATGTTGGTTGTGAGTGTGTGACAGAGAGGAGAAAATCACCTGGGAACTGTAAGATAGGATCATAATTCAAAAACATGCTGAGAATAAACTAAACATCTCTTATTTCTGAGAGAGAGAGAAGGAGAAAGAGAGAGATGGAGAGTGAAGAAGTGGAAAGGGATGATGTACATGGTGTGTCAAAACATATTCTAATCCCAGGAGCACACTTCTTTCCCCCCTTTGTGGATTTAAGTGTGTGTGTGGTTTGGGTCTAGCTTAACTGTAATCCAGTTATAACTCTGAGAGAAGCATAGAGTGTGAGAGAAAGGACAGAAAGAAAAAATATTTCCAGTGGTCTGGATGTAATTTGTGATTAGACAGAGTATATTTGTGATTAGACAGAGTGTATTTGTGATTAGACAGAGTGTATTTGTGATTAGTATAGTTATGATTAGACAGAGTGTAGTTATGATTAGTGTAGTTATGATTAGACAGAGTGTATTTGTGATTAGACAGAGTGTATTTGTGATTAGTATAGTTATGATTAGACAGAGTGTAGTTATGATTAGTGTAGTTATGATTAGACAGAGTTTATTTGTGATTAGTAAAGTTGTGATTAGACAGAGTATATTTGTGATTAGTATAGTTGTGATTAGACAGAGTATATTTGTGATTAGTATAGTTGTGATTAGACAGAGTGTATTTGCGTTTTAGTACTGGATTACTTTTCAGTGTATTTATTGTTTTATTTGTGATTAGACAGAGTGTAGTTGTGATTAGTGTAGTTGTAATTAGACAGAGTCTAGTTGTGATTTGTGTAGTTGTGATTAGACAGAGTGTATTTGTGATTAGACAGTGTGTAGTTGTGTTTTAGTACTGGACTACTTTTCAGTGTATTTGTTGTTTTATTTGTGATTAGACAGCATGTAGTTGTGATTAGACAGAGTGTAGTTGTGATTAGACAGATTGTAATTGTGTTTTAGTACTGGACTACTTTTCAGTGTATTTGTTGTTTTATTTGTGGTTGGACAGAGTGTAGTT
>CM040463.1:4865582-4887341 GCA_022758105.1 Pangasianodon gigas | reverse complement strand
TGATTAGACAGAGTGTAGTTGTGATTAGACAGATTGTAATTGTGTTTTAGTACTGGACTACTTTTCAGTGTATTTGTTGTTTTATTTGTGGTTGGACAGAGTGTAGTTGTGATTAGACAGTGTGTAGTTGTGTTTTAGTACTGGACTACTTTTCAGTGTATTTGTTGTTTTATTTGTGATTAGACAGCATGTAGTTGTGGTTAGACAGCATGTAGTTGTGATTAGACAGCATGTAGTTGTGATTAGACAGATTGTAATTGTGTTTTAGTACTGGATTACTTTTCAGTGCATTTGTTGTTTTATTTGTGATTAGACAGTGTGTAGTTGTGATTAGACAGAGTGTATTTGTGATTAGACAGAGTGTACTTTGTGGTGGGTTATTTCTTACCTTTGGTCCCCACAAAGAATTAAAGCATGCAAAGGAAAGTCCCTCTTACTCTCTCTCCATCTCTCCATCTCTCTCTCTCTCTCTCTCTCTCTCTCTCACTCACACACACACACACACACACACACACTACCCTGAGGCTTTCTGGATATACTGAATACCAGCGCCTACTTCCTGCAAAATGATTTCCTGCTCATACCTCTATCCCATCCCACACACACACACACAGACAGAGTCCCTGGTTGTGTCTGTGTGACTGATAACCCCTGCGGCCCTGGTGTGGAATGAACGCTGTGCTGTTAACAATGAACGATGGAGCAGGTGGTAGTTTCCAATCTCCCTCCTCCCACCCAATTAAGCTATTAATTCCTGCTCTGAATGACAGGGCGTGTGTGTGTGTGTGTGTGTGTGTGAGATAAAGTTGGTTAAGGATAGAGTCACAGGTGCCTGCTACTGCAGCAACTGAGGTTAAGGACCCCTCTCTTTCTCTCTCTCTCTCTCTCTCTCTGTCTCTCTCTCTCACACACACACACACGCATACACGCACGCATACACACTCATTTCCATTTGATACAATAACCCCTACGGCTAAGCCATGATTGCAGTAGTGTCCATTGAAATATGACAGATAAGAACAATCAATAAAGAGGTATACACACACACACAGACACACACACAAAGAATGGCTTGGTTATAAGTATTTTATTCTCATTCCCATTCATCTGTGTTTTGTGTAATGAGAGTGTGTGAGTTAGACTAATTTCCCATGACACATGATCCTCTGTGTGTGTGTGTGTGTGTGCGCGCATGCTTCCTTACGTTTCTGTGTAACCTTGCAGGAAGAGAGGAAAGCCTCTGGACATGTGTGTGATTGACCATGATGGATGCCTGTCAGTCATTCAACAGTGTCATTCATAAACAAAATGCTTTTCAGCACACACTCTTGCATTTTGTGTGTGTGTGTGTGTGTGTGTGTGTGTGTTTGGTGAACAGATTGGTGTTGTAGGAGAAAGTTTTGCACAAAACAGGAGGTGGGCGTTTAGGGAAAGGTTTCATTTGTAAAAGTGTACTTAGACATGCAAACTTTTCCAACCAGTACTATGTTAATAACGAAAAACATTTTTTAACTCCTTCATTAACAGAATTCCCCGAATTCTCTGATTGTGGCTGATTGAGACCTTGAATGGACATATTTCAAGGATGCTTTTACACTTGTGTTTCTTTCCGCTAAAAAGGAGCGCTGAAGGAGTGCTTTCGTGCTGATACTCTGTAACCATAATGCCTTTATCAGTCCTAGCTAGTATCAGCTAACTGTCTAGCCTAGCTTGCTATCTAGATTGGATTTGTTATTATCAGTAATAAAGATAAATTATACAACATTTAGTTTTGGTCCACCAATTTGATCAAGCAGCGTTCCAAGAGTGCTGATATTTAGTATAACAGCACTGAGGCATTTCACTGTTTGTATCACTCCGTTGTGTGTGTTTGCTACATAAAATTCCAATCCTAGCAATAGTTTGTTGTCCTGAAATCATTCAGCTGTCAGTCTGTTTGTTGGCATGGCAACATGCAACACTCTGTCCAGCTGTGGCTTCTTTGGGAACTATTTCAGTTGATGGAGCAAAAATAAACAAATTATTTGGCCATAATGTGTCTGAAATGTCAGTTACTCTGTATTAATTTCTTGTTTATAGATCTGTTGTATAAAAGCGATATCACACAAACAATCATGTGTCATGCTAAATATCTTAAATAAAGGTTGGTCTAGATGATGTAATATTTTAATCAGCTTTGTTAAATTGAGGAGCTCCTGTGCAAATTGCCTAAAGGTTGGCAGGTCTGGTAATATAATATATTTGGAGTAAACGTCACAGGATATGTGTAGTGTAAGATCATGTAGGAATGATTAAATCGCTGTAACACAGGTAAATGCACAACAAAAAGCAAGCAAGTTATAACCAACTGTTTTACCATCACAATATTAAGTGAATTTAGCAAACTGTAAAATAATTTCTGCAAAAAAGTTGTTTTGAGCCATGTGCTTGTCACTGTCTGAAAAGTAGAAAAGAGAAAAGAACAAAGAAAACACACTTCAGCACTGTGAATTAGTGCTAGAAATCCATTCCAACATTTCACTCTCATTTTTTCCCTCACACATTCGTTCTTTTACTTTTTATTTCTATATTTTAGCCTTTAAAAGCAAAAGGAAACCTAAACAGCAACCTGTAACTGCAGACTTTTTTCACTCGTCTCCCTCTTTGTTCCTCTTTCCTCCCATCCACAAAGGACATGCATCCTGATCAGGGGGGAAAGGAGAAAGTTGTAATTAATTGTAAATTGAGAAAGAGCTTAGTTTTGATTGCTCAAACACATGCGCACACATACACACACACACACACCCACACACACACCATTGGAGAGAGAAGCCTGATAAACTCAGATGGGAAAGCAGGAGAGATGTGGAGACAATGGCTGTCTCTTGTCAGCAACCAGGAATTAACCGCCCTGCTGATACAAGGCTTGATAAAGCAAGCAAGAGGACAAAAAGACAAGCAATTTAAAGGCGCATTTCTCCTCAAAACTCGTCCAAATGAGTTGATGAAAGTGATTTTCTTCTCTTTCTATCATTCCTGCTCCTTTCACTCTCTCTCTATCAGCTGATCAGGGATTGAGAGTTTTTTTTACCTATTTGATTATCTGTCTGTATTTCACATCAGGACAAATCAGTGTAATTACACTTGATAGACACAGACAGGCTAGAATGTAGAGGTGTGTATGTGGAAAGAGAGAGAGAGATCTGTGTATATGATAAGACTGAGGAGGGATTAGTTTAGTGTTTCTTCATATCGAGCTCTTATCAGAGAGAACCATCCTTGACATTAGCTGTCTCGGCCTTCTGCCGCCCACCGATCTCTTCTTGTCTTGTTCCAAATCTAGTCATGCACTCTGCCCTGCACCCTACAACCTACACTTATTATACCCATACCCACTATTTACTGCTCAGTGCCCATCAGGGGTTGTCAACTGGTATCCCATGGTCTGGATGCAAACCCACCAACATATTTCGCTAGGCTGAACCAGTGCAAAAAACTGTCACAGACCCAATGAATGTATAAAAGAAAAAAACCGTACAGCCTTTAAAAAAAAAAAAAAAAAAAGTCTATTCAGCAGCTCTAGCTTTTAGACATGAATCTCAGGAGTAGCAGGAGTGGGTGATTTTACTTTAACACACTTTAATACTGGCTGTTAGATATGAAGCTTGCTGGGAAAGGCCACGTTCAATAACATGGGAATGTCCAAGTTGCTTGCGCGGCTCTGCATGACACATTTACTGCTTTTTTTTTCATCTTCAGTAATTGCTTTATCAGAGTCACAGGGGTTTAAATGACTGATCTGTTTATATTTTGGGAACCTACTACGTTTATTAGAAAACATCGCAGGCAGGCACTGTTAAAATAATAACTGGGGGAGCAGGCGGGATTGGTCAGACTTTCTGTAGGACTGGGTTTGAGTGGGATTGTTTAAAAAAAAAAAAAAACTTACATGGCACCTTTATTTCAGAGTGGACACATGAAGCAGCACTACAAAACAAAATTTAACCACTTTGAATGACCTTATTTATATCCAACCACTAATAGTTAAGCATTAAAAGTTTACTGTTGTGATCTTTCATTCATGTTAGGTGTTTATCTGCACCTTTGTAAGCAAATAATTTTATGTAACTTCAGATTTTGGTATTCTATATTTTAACATTTTTTAGACATGATATTTAACTTTCTGTGCCCTACACCCTGTAAACATGCTGTCTACTCCTCTGTGACTTCACATCGCTACACTAAAATAGTTAAATATGCTTAAATAGTTCAGTCTGTACCCACAAATAATTCAGATCTCATTTTGTGAAGGGCATCATCATTGCAGTTTTGTTTACACACAGGAGGTTATATGCTGTTTTTATGTGTGTGTCTTTGTATGTGTGCTGCAGGCATATGACGGCTTTGCCAGTCTGGGCATCTCTCGGCTGCTGGAGCCAGCTGACATGGTGCTTCTGGCGATCCCGGACAAGCTGACCGTAATGACGTACCTGTACCAGATCCGTGCACACTTCAGTGGCCAGGAGCTGAGTGTGTTGCAGATCGAGGCCCAGGCTGGCCGCAGCACCTACAAAGTGGGTGACTTCCACACCGACACGGAGAGCTCTGTGGCTCACGACACCTTCTACGCTGAGCTTCACAACCAGACACAAAAAGTCCATCCTGATGAGGAAGGGAAAGAGCCAGAAGACACCGGGTTAACAGAAACCCCTCCCTGTACATCCTCAGTGGTGACCAAAACGAACCTGGATTCTTCCCAAACTGATGCATCGGAGGCAAAAGAGGATGCGATTGATGCAGGGAGAGAGAGAGAGAAGGAAAAAGAGAGGGATGGGGTGGTTCCAGAGGGTGGAGTGCAACCACAGGCCCCTGTTTCACATGCACACACACTCAGCTACAGCTACAACCGAGAAACAGACATGAACAAGAAGAGGAGTGTGAGACAGAATGAAGTGGACAGCACAATGAAAGAGAGCAGCTCATTACAGACCAACCATACAGACATGCCCAACAAACACACACAGGTAAACACTCACTCAGCATCCCTATCCATACAGTCTAGTGTATTTTTTTCTGATCAGTGCTGTTTTAGATGTGCTCTGTATTGTCTTTTGAGCTGGAGCCTTCAGTAGTTCTTCCCATACTGGTTTGATAAATTAGAAAAACAATGCCTCACCCTTGATTCAGTGAATAATCTCATCTGGATGCTGTAGGACTGCTGCTGTAATCATAAAGATTGTCCTGTGTTCATCCCAAGACTCTTATTCACAATATACTCACACTAAACATCCTTTTTTCCCTTGCCACTGTGTCCTCTGGCTTGCTCATTAGGCTTCTAAATCTACAGTCAGATTTCTATACCAGTAAAATTCCAAGTGGAAAACACTACAGGAACAGCTACCTACTGAAGCAGCACAAACACCTGTATAAGTGTGTATCAAGCACACAATCGGTATACAAACAAATGAACACATACCTGTCAAACAAAAAAAGTTTAACCCACAGAAATCGTACAGAGAATCAGGTAAAGCCACACCCCTCATTCTCACAAAACAAACATACAGACAAGGAAAAACCCACAGCTGTCATTCAGGTATACATTCACAGATTAACATTACCTGTCAAATGCACACAGGTGTAAGTGCTTACCTGTTAGACGCACACAGGTAAAAGGTAACAATAAAAAACACAAGCACAACAGTACACATATAAGGTCGTATTCAATGTTGAGTCGAGTTGTGTTGAGCCATGTGTGTAATCATGAGTTAATACCGAAATTGCACACATTCATAAGCGCTGCTTGGATCCCAGTTACACACAATTCTGACCATGAACTTAAGATTTCTTGCATGATGTTGGCTTAAGTGAGGAGCAGTATGAAGTCCAGCACCACTCTCTGACAGTTTGATCTAACCACAATATGTCACCCTGAAATTTATGTTTTGAGCTGAAAAAAAATTTAATGCCTCTTGAGGGCAAAACTAAAACATAATTTGGCATAATTTGATTTATTTAACAAATCTAAACAGCAAATTAAAAGTGGGATAAAGTAGACTACATCACACAGACAAATTAGTTACATGACTACTATCTACTATCTTGTCACATTAAATTGTGTGCACAATTAACTTTTTAAAAAAAAATCATGGGCCAAATGTGCTGGATCAAGTGCTATTTTATAAGCTGTTGAATAATATAGTGGAAGTCATTGTTAAATTTGCAGTGATTCATGTGACTTGGGAAAATTCATGAAGCAATACTATATATTGGCAATATGCTAGACTTCTATTAGATGTTTATTTCAATCCTTACCATCTTCTCCTTCATATGTCATAGGATTAATCTTTTATTTTGTTTTATTTTGAATTTTTAAATTATCTCTTTGTTAGATTATATAGTGGGCGATAGACAAGGTTTTGAAATGGGGAAAAACTTGATCTGCTTTTTCAGTCTGCATTTTCTATCCCCTACTTTTTTTTTTCTTGGAGTCATGTACTTGTCTAACATTGGCTCTGAATTCTGAGAATTTTCCCCACATAAATATTGAACTTTTTTGCGCTCATGGGAAAAAAAAAAACACGTGCAACTGTACGCATAAATCACATAAGCGAGCAAAATGCGTGGCAAAATGCGTGTAAAAATGGCACACACATGAGTGATGAATGAATTCCCACTAAATACACACAAGTAAACACACGCATACACACAGACTGGATACACATTAGTAAACATATGCATACACACCCTCAGTCAACCCACCTTAGCGTTTTTTTTCTTGTTGGGCCGCGCAGCTGTAAGCTGTTTGTGCTATCACACCTCCTGTTCCCCCTCTGTCACTTCGTCTCATACTAAGTGTGATTGGCTTTTTGTCATCACCGGGCTGACGTGTGATTAATGCAGCCTGCGCAATATTCCTCCCGCCTGCAGCTCGCCACGCTCCACAGCCTCGCCTCATCTCTACAGCCTCCTGCTTCATACCCTTATTTATCTCCCTCACACACACACACTTTTTATCCTCACATGCACACATACAGACGAGTGACAATTTAAAGGAAAAAACTGTGGTTCTGTTATGCTGTGGGGCATTTATTTATTTTTGTTAGCATGGTTTAGCTCCACTTCTTCACTGCAAATCGATACAAAGTTCTTTTTACTGATCACCTTTATCCTATGATGAAACATTTCTATCTTGCTGGGTGTGGTCTCTTCCTGGATGACTCCGCCCACATACACAGGGCATGAGGGCTCAGTGAGTGGTTTGATAAGGATGAAAATGATTTCATATGCTATGACCTTCGCACTCACCAGATCTCAACCCAAATGAACACTTACGGCACATTTTGGAGCAAAAAATGTGCGTAACTCTCACTCTTTGAGCTCATCGTTTCTACAAGCTGAGGGCCTGAAACTTTTTTTTTTCCTTATCCATTCCCTTGCTCTATAGTTTAAATCTAAAGGCTTAAAAACATCTGATTACTGTTGGACTGTTCCAATTCAGCATCGAAAGTATAGAAAGTAATAAAATAAAACTGTTTATCACTATGTAGTAATGAAAAAGTCATGAATTTTAATGCATCCTCATATGTCCTGATATGCAAACACACCCACGCACGCTCCTTTTTATTTCCACTTGCACGCATATACGTACACATTGTTTTACTCCCGCATTTACGCACACTTAATCAGGCGGTCTTCTCACACACACATTCGCATATTTTATCAGTTTTAAATTTACACACACACTCCGCTTTCCAGTACACACTCGTGTACACACAGACTTGCTCACGCAGTGTCCTTACTGTCTCTAACACACACACACATTCATTTTATGCTTGGCATAACCAGTAATCACAAAGGAACTTACAGATGCGTGTTTGTGTGCACACACGTGTCCATATGTGTTTGGATGTCTAAGATTAGCCATGTTATTCTTGCCAATGGCGTGTCAATAAAGGGTGAGAGGTGCTTCCTTGTCACAAAGCTGCCAGAGCTCACCCCGCAATACTGCTGAACAAATTCAGCCAACCCTCTGCAGTAACAACACAACAAAACCCTGAAGATAAACATCCCAAGCTGGAGACATGAAGTGCAAATTTCTTTTTGTCTCTTTGTGGTTGTATGTCTCTCACCTGTTTATTTCATGCTTGTTTTTAGGATGCGGTGCCCGTCCCTGCGTCCACTGGCAACGAGAAGGTAAGAACATGATGGGGCATGCTATATTATAATAAATAACCAAACAGTACCAGCACTTGAAAATTCCACTTTGTAGCCTTCTTGCTTGGATTTGAATCTTTTTTTAGAGCTGACTTTCCCCAGTGGCAGTAAATGTTGCACATCACAGAGTGAGCTGTTTAAGTTTGGAGGATGTGCTCATCCCTCCAGTACAGTTCTAGACACACATAGAATTGTAGAAACACAAACATAATACAAGCAACACAGCATAAATATAATACAGCCTAAACAAATCCATGTTTTCTCTCTTTTCCTCTTCAGAAAGTGTTGTCTCGTCAGGAGGAGCTGAAGGAGAGAGCTCGCCTCCTGCTGGAGCAGGCTCGCAGAGACGCGGCCCTGAAAGCCAGGAACAAAACCGTCCCAAGCACCACCTCACCCACACACACACGCCCACCGCAGATCATCGACGTGAGTTAATCTATAATTAATAATCCATGCATATACACGTTATAGAAACACCTGCTCATTTATTCAATCAGCTAAACGTGTGGCAGCAGCACACCTCATACACTCATGCAGATACAGGTCAAGAGCTTCAGTTAATGTTCACATCAAACATCAGAATGGGGAAGAATGTGACCTCAGTGGCATAGTTGTTGATGTCAGATGGATTGGTTTGAGTAGCTCAGAAACTGACAAGATTTTCACTCGCAACAGTCTGTAGAGTTTACACAGAATGGTACAAAAAACATCCAGTGAGAGGCAGTTCTGCAGGCTGAAACACCTTGTTGATGAGAGAGAGGTCAGTGGAGAATAACCAGACTGGTTCAAGCTGACAGGAAGGCTACAGTAACTCAAGTAATCACTCTGTACAGCCATGGTGAGCGGAAAAGCATCTCGGAACACACGACATGCCGAAACCTGAGGCAGATGAGCTACAGCAGCAGAAGACCATCGGCTTCCACCCCTATCAGCCGAGAACAGGAATCTGAGGAGATATTGGGCACAGACTCAGTGAAACTGGACAGCTGAAGATTGGAAAAATGTCACCTAATCTTTTTCCAATCTTCACTTGTCCAGTTTTGAAGCTCTTGACCTGTAGCTGCGTGGTTCGTAAAGCATGGAAGGTGACTCAGTAGTACGATTTAGTTTAGTTTAGTCACCTCACTGCCTATATGAGACACACTCATGATTATGATTAGCAGTGTGTTGTGTTGGGGGCGTGTTTGTAATTAACGCCCATCGTGCTGACGAGTGTTAATCATTGGTTATCCATACAGCATTGATAAACACACACATACACTGCGTATTGAGTCAAAGCTGTGATTTTGAAGGTGATCATGCTCTCATGTGTGACCATCCTGACTGTGTGTTATCTCTGATGTGTGTGTTTGTATAATTAGCTGAAAACTAACAGCGTGTAGCTGCTAATGGACTGAATTAGGCAGTAAGATCATGTCCTCCTTAGGTGCGCACCCACAGTAGGTACGCATCTCGTTAAATAATTACTGATAGCTTCTGGTAAAAGATTCTCATAAAATAAACCTTTAAATATTAATATTCTGTTACTAAATCCCATACTTTCATGCAGAGCCTAGTGGTACAGTTGTTTATTAATTATACACACACAGATGCACACACACAATAAGAATACACAGACTGCAGTAAGACAAGCTGAAGAACCCTATAGGGAGTTTAATGGAAACTTTTTTTTTTTCTCCTTAAGAATGTAAAAGATGCAAGATAGATACATAAATTGCTGGAGCTGTGGATAAAGCGGTACGTCTCTTGATTCAGCTGGAGAGACTTTTAACGCTGCTCTGTACACACACACACACACACTCTGATATGGTCACTGTGATGAGAAAATCCCACAGCTCCAACTCCTCTTGAAAACTCCAGCATGACTGCTTTATAATATTTTTGAATAGATCAATATAAATGGTCCAAATATTTTAATAGAATTTGGTGAGAAAGTAATGGACACCTCTTTTGGTAATGTAATATCGTAAAGCGAGCCTTTGCAGGAGGACGAGACGTCCTTGAATTATGTAGCGGGAAATTTTTAGGAATGGATGGGGTAAGTGTAATGCTACTATTGGCTTCAAACCTTGTGTCTGTGTGTATTTCCAAAATAAAATTAAAGCACCATTTTTCAAAGCACTGTTTCAACCCCATCTCTCTCTTTTCCTCACTATCTGTGTCTCTTTAACATAAGTCCTCTACAAGATGGTGAAGGGGAAATGGTTTGCCATTCTGTAGATTAGCCACAAATTAACACCGTGCACGTGCACATTTCTCCCAAGGACAACGGTGCTAATGAGCCTCGGTTGCATTAGTGCGCTGGCATATTGAATCGTTTGGCTTTTTAATAGAAAACATTGATCAGAAGGTACCGTGGACCTCGGTGTGCTGATAATTGGCAGCGATTTAGATTAGATTCAGCGATGTCTTGTTTTGATTAGGGGAGCAGGGGGGTGTTATCTCACGCCGCGGGACCCTCGGCAAGACGCAGCCCTGCTGAACGCAGCGTGCATAAGGACAATTTTAATTCAATTACAAGGAGGAGAGGAGAGGAAGAGAGGATGGACAGATGAGGGATAACGGGAAGGCAAGTGTGAGTAGTAGCGTAACAGACAGAGCATAGTTTGATAGAGCGAAAGACATTTGTGTGGTTTAAATGGGATGAACTTGACTTATTCTGAAGTGGCCCTTTGGTTTCCGGCTATACTGATCATCAGCATCAACACAGTGAGCAAAAATAACATCCGTTTAATTACATTTATTGGGTTCTCAGGTGCTTCTGTTCAAAGTAACTCAGAATCCAGAATGCAGAATCCAATCCATACAGCTCAAAGGCCCACCAGCGTCTCTCTGGCAGAGCCTGGGATTCAAACTCACAACTGTATTACTGTTATTACGATAAGGAGGTGTGGCCTCTGTCTGTCAGTCCCAGAGAAGGGGGCGTGGCCTCTGTCAGTCCCAGAGAAGGGGGCGTGGCCTCTGTCAGTCCCAGAGATGGGGGCGTGGCCTCTCTCAGTCCCAGAGAAGGAGGCGTGGCCTCTGTCAGTCCCAGAGAAGGGGGCGTGGCCTCTGTCAGTCACTCCCAGTGAAGGCAGCATAGTCTCTGCGTCTGTCAGTCCCAGTGAAGGAGGTGTATCCGTCAGTCCCAGTGAAAGAGGCGTGGCTTTTGTCTGTCAGTCCCAGTGAAGAAGGTATGTACTCTGTCTGTTGGTCCCAGTGAAGGAGGTGTGGCCTCTGTGTCTGTTGGTCCCAGTGAAGGAGGTGTGGCCTCTGTGTCTGTTTCTGTCAGTCTTGGTGTATGAACAGTTGTTCAGTTATTATTGATCTGTTTGCTTGATTATGGATCACTCTATACTGCATCGTATTCTGTTGAAACATCTCTAGTACTGCAGCAAAAAAAAATTCATGTTCTTAATCTGAGTATAAAAACACTAATAGCCACTATAGCTGAAATACATCAAGTAAGCTGATTTGTATGTAGCCCTGTGTAGTCTATAAGGGGATGCATTGCACAAAGGTTCACAGTATTTCAAGTGAATATCTATTGATTTTAGAAGTGCTGTTGATTTATGTAGTTCTTATGAATAGACTCACACCTGCCCTCATATACACAATGCTGTGTTTTTTCTCCCGGATCTACCTTTAGTTAGCACCTTTACTCATGTTTTACAGACGTCTCATTACAGGATATCTTTCTGATGCCACATTTCATTATTTCACAACAATGAGAGGTTGTTTCACCTGGACATGCAGTAATTCATTTGTTTTGTGCAATGTAATTGGTTAAAATCACTTTTCATGAGCACACTGCATGTGTGAGTTTAAGTTTAATTGTGTGGTGTATTGTGTTCCTGAAGCATATTTAATATGATATTGCTTGTTTTATGCTCAGTCTTTAATAATTTTCAACTGAAATGTAAACATTTATTCACAGCTCTTTCATCCTCCATGTTTCATTAACATTGTTCCATATATTGGCTTTAATGTTCTTGATAAAAAGCTGATATGCTGATGACACATGAAATGCTTGCGATGTGGATCAATCGGACAGACACATGTTATGCTATTCATGAGCAAGAATGTGGGAATGTGTGTAAGATGTAGTTATATGGCTATATATAGACTATTACATTTATTTGTTTATTTATTTAGCAGATTTTTTAAAAATCCAAATCGTCTACAACCCAATCAGTTGAGGCTTAAGCATCTGTCTCAAAGGCCTAGTGGTGGCACTCTGACAGTCCTGGGATTTGAACTCACAACCATCTGATCACTAGCTGAGAATCTTAATCACAGAGCCACCGTGTGAGTGTGTGTGTGTGTGTGTGTGCGTGAGAGAGAGAGGGAGCGTGTGTGTGTGCGTGCATGCTCTCAATCTGCAAGCCAGTCTTTGTCTGTGACTGCTGGTGTGTTTCACTGGTCGCGTCACTAATCCCTCCCCTCTCATCAGCAGCGTGTGTGTGTGTGTCAGCCGTTTTCCAGCATGCCATGCTAATTTGGTTCCAGCATCCAGCATGAAGCTTCTGCCTTTGATCTAAGTTCACCCCTTCTGTTCCTCGGTTCCCGGGTATATGAGTGCTTGCGTGTGTGTGTGTGTTTTGGGTCTTTGATAGAGGCATAGCAGTAATGATGGTTTTGTTCTGGTCCTGATGGCTGTAGGTAGGTGGCCTTCACAATCTATTAGAGCTGGAAGTCTGACACCACATGCTCACACACACACACACACACACACACACACACACACACACAGACCCACTGGCTGTAATGAGTAATTAATGAACAGTCATTAAAAAGCTATGTGCCCTAACCCATACACACACACACACACACACACCATATATTAGACTTTCCTCATTTGTCCTTCTTGCCTGCATTTGTCCTTGCAAAAGAAATAAAAGATGGAGTGATGGGTAAGAGCAGAGAAGCTGGAGAGAAAGGTGGGAATAATGTTTATGTATGTGTTGGGTTCAATTGTGGAGAGCTCGGAGCCAGCTTTCTGAAGCAGCAGCTGATCAGAGGGGTAATTTCACACAACTCTGGCCAGGGTAATTATGACAGAGAGAAAACGTGGGGAAGAGAGAGAGAGGGAAAAGGGCAAGAGGGGTAACGGGAGGGCGGCGGGGGGATTCCAGGTGATCTCCCTCATGCTCAGTGGCTCGTTATGATTAGTTTAATTGGACTTCATACCGATGGGGCCCCTCCTTTTCTCTCTCTCTCTCTCTCTCTCTCTCTCTCGCTCCCTCTCTCCCCCTCTCTCTCTCCCTCTCTCTGGTGAAGTGACTTTTCCGAGATGCCCGTGACCCTTCGCTGTAGGGGAGAGACAGAACGAACCTTTGAACTTATGCCAGCTTCCCTGTGTGTGTGTGTGTGTGTGTGTGAGAGAGAGAACATGTGAGACAGAGACGTCTCTTATGTATTCCCACAGTGGGTTTTACCCTGTCCACCTTCTTTATTGCCATGGTGTAGCTGCTATTTAGCTACACTGATGATAAAAGTGTGTAGAACACTTAAGTGTTGTCGTTTTGGAACTTATAGTGTCTTCTTGTAGTGAGACAAAAAATTCATTTTGGGTTTGTTTTGTTTTTTGCCTATTTAAACGTGTGAAAAGTAGGGATGGCACAATACCACTTTTTCTTTTCCAATGCTGATACTGAAACCTAGAGAATCAGTCGATGTCGATACTGATATTTACAGATACTGACACTGACAATACAGATACTGACAAAATAAATAATAATTATAATAATAATAATAATTACATAGCTAAAAACATGACATATACAAAACTGCAGCTTTTTTGTTCAGTTAAACTCTTCCACACAAAAATCACTTACATTGTAAATATAATAAAGTATAAATTATACATATAATAAAATAATTCTACAAAAAATTCTACTAAGAAATGCAATCAAGTATTTCCAGGGAAAAAAAAAAAACAGATATTTTCCAAATCCATTTGCAATCTTTTCCATCTGTTACGGGATCATCTCAAATGTTTTTTGCCCCTCTGATAGCTGATCCACCATTTTCAATTTCAATGGTGTCTTTCATTTCAGCTTTATTTCATCACTTTTGGCACCTGATTTATTATAAGGTTAAAGTTTTATACTTATGCACCAGGTATGTTATATTAGGAATATGCCACAGCTTCTATACTAAAATTTAAAATCATTTTAAAGGTCCAGTTTCCACTGTTAATGTGCTACTTGATATAAAATGATGGTTACACCAGATCTGTAATCAGTTCTCAGCCCTAATGAGGCCAGCAGATTTTTCTGAGACCTAGCAGCATCTCGCATGGGGCACTTCCTCCCCATGTTCAGTAACACATATTAGCGTGCTTCAGCAGCATCACTTTATTCTTTTTTTCTCTTCACTTTTTTTCTTGACTCTTTCTGAGAGAAACTAAAACTAATGAAACTGAGTGGGTTATGGACTCAGCTGGACTGGATGGTAGTGCTTGTGTTGTGTGTGTGTGTGTGTGTGTGTGTGTGAGAGTGAGAGAGAGAGAGAGAGATCAGTGTGTGCTGAGATTAAGGGAGATTAAGCATGTGAGATGTGAGAGAGACTCTCCACTAAAGTCTTTACCCCTCTCTCTCTCTCTCTCCCTCTCCCTCTCTCTCTCTCTGTATACACTACATCAGTCAGAATCACTTTCTCTGATTATAATACTTCTAACATCTTCAGAATACTTACATATTCAAATGCGAAAAGGTTCATGTATCAAGGTTAGTTTTTTTTGTTTTTTTGTTGTTTTTTTTAAAGAAAAGGGCAATGTATAAATCTGTCATTTAATACTTTATTTCCATATATTTAAAAAAGAACAACAACAAAAAAAAAACAGGTAATTTCCAACAGGCATTTTCTGTAGTTAATCCTCAAATGTTGTTTTATTTGATATCTGTAGTGCACTATGTAGTGAGTGTATAGTGAATAAGAGGCTATTTGGATATCTTAATTTTTTTTTTTTTTTAACGTGCACCCCAAGTCACTTAAAATGTGCAAAACTGAACTAAATATCAGCAAAATAATTACTGGGGTTCAATAAGTTGAATCTGAGGCATTACAATTATAACGTCTCCTTGTGATTTTCTTTGATGCTAGTAATAAAGGAAAATGACATTTTACTTAACAGGCCATCATTCCGCACAGTGTGTAGCTAGCTGGCTAGTAGCTTTCACCCAGAAACGGGAAAAATGCATGATTCTGATTGGTTAATCCTGTTTCTCACCGGAGCATCTGGTAACCAATAAAACACTTGTTTGACATCTGAGGCACTTAAAATATGGAATCGTGGTGACTTTGTTGAACGTTTATGAACATCAATATAATTCAATTACTGTGCAAAAAACCGTTAAATGTTATTTGACACGCACACAGTCAGCTGACTGCGTTTGTGTGTTATGTTAATCACCCAGAAAAATAAACATTTGGAACTGTTATGAAATATTTCTGCTACACCTATGGATACACCTGACCCTCTTAGAAAACACTTTGCCGTAACTCCATCTCTTTTTCTTTCAGTTCTCTCTCTATACTCAGTTTCTAACATACACAAATGTCTCCTCATCCACTTATTCTTACATGTCTTTCATTCTCACTGTCACACACCCATACGTACACTGGGAACTTATAATAGAGTTGCATCCTATGAATAAAATATGAGGGATAAAAACGTACACTTTAAGCACAGCCGATTGCCACTGTTCATTTTAATGTGAAATTACAATTGTTCAATCCGGCGCATTGACTGATTTCCGCTTTGTCTCTGCAGAGAGAGAGAGAGAGAGAGAAAGACAGAAGTGACAAAAAGAGTCTGGTTTAATTGCACACAATGGATTGTCTATATTAACTCTAGACTATTAACACATTGTAAAGTGGATTTGTGTGTAGAATGCTGATGTAATTAATGTGGGTTTGAGGCCCTCAAAGTCCCTGTAAAGATTAAAACAAAACTCCTATACGGAATCGGAACTTTTAAAGCAGGTGTCTGTGTGTGTGAGAGAGAGAGAGCTTGAGACAACAAGGACTGTGAGAGTGTGTGTGTGGTAGGGTGCGTGTACATATGTAAGCAGTTGCTTGCGTGTGCATTTGCTTATTGTCAAGACATGAGTATTTGTATGTATTTGTATGGACGCTGTTATATGTTGAAATGGTGTGTGTGTTTGAGAGAGAGAGAGAGAGTGTGAGAGATAGAACTGTCTGTGAATAGTTCTTTTTTTTCTGTCCAATTATCTTGTCCTGTGACAGCTAGACAGCTTGGAGCTGAAGTTTTCCTGCTTGACCTGTTTCCTTCCACTACACACACACACACACACACACACACACACACACACACACACAGTTGTGGGCTTGTTTGTGTAAGAATGTGTCTTCATTGAGACACAATGCTGCGTGTGTACAGTACTGAGCAGTCACCTCTGGCTATATGTGAGAACGTATAGTTTAATAGGCATGCAAATGTGACAAAACTTAGAGATGTGTCTCTCTGTCATCATCCTGACTTTCTTATTTATCATTTATCTGTGAGTTCACCTCCTCTGCTGAGACTGCAGTGTTTCCTTCTTTAGACGAGATGCTAGAAGATGTAAAAAAAAAAAATGGCATAAATGTCCTATGTACACGAGATGTGTGCAGTACAGGCACCACTGGGAGACATACACATGACATTACGATGTCCATATGCCACATAAGAGACATTACACATGGTGTTAATAGTCATACACATGCCACTCTGACGTACAAATGCCATTAAGTGACACACATGTGCCATCAAGAGACTTACACCTCACGTACACATGACATTAAGAGACATACACTTAATGTACATGTGCCATTGAAAAGTCCACTTAACATGCACATGCCATTAAAACCTACACATGCCATTAACAGACAAACACTTAACATACATGTGCCATTATGAGACATACATGTGTTGTTAGGAGATGTGCACTTAACATACATGTGCAGTCAGCTGACATACACATGCCATTATGCAACATACATTAACATGCATGCCCTGTTAAAAAACATGCATGTGCTATTAAAAGACATGCACTTAATGTACACGTGACATTATGAGACATATACGTGCCAATAGGAGACATACACTTACCTTTAAGAGATGTACACTTAACGTACGTGTGATATTAAGAAACATTATCATACACATACACATCCCACTAAGACATACATATGCTATTAATACACGTGCCATTAAGAGATGAACACTTAATGTACACGTGACATTAAGGGACGTACTTGTGATGTTAAGAGACCTACACTTAGAGCACACGTGCCAATAAGAGACGTACACATGCACATTACGTACACATTAAGGGACAGACAAGTGCCATTAAGAGATGTGCACGTGCCGTTTATGACGCACACACACACTTTCTGGCATGTGATACATGCATGTGGGTAAAATTTATACGTCTCATTGAGACTGAGCCTGTCTTTGTGCTGAAACATGTACAAGCCCCTAAGAGCTATATATGAGCAGCATAAGGCCGATGCATGCCTTTATAACACATTGTGTGTATATGAGATGAGCGTACACACACCACTATAGAACATGTACATGATCTATAGAGACATACTGCTATGAGATGTATATGAGCCGTTATAAGACATGTAGTATTATGAAATCTATATGAAGCATTAGGAGTTGTGTACAAGTGAAATTTGTAATCATCGTTTGTAATCATCTCAGAAGTTCGAACCTGGCCTCTGGCTTCCCCTTTTTTATAAAAACTGCCCAGTCTTCATGATTTTTAAGAATAATTTTCTCTCTCTCCAGATGGATTTTGAAGACTTTGACTTGATTTCTTTTCCTCCATCTTTCTGGCAGGATGGTTAAGGGGGGGACGGCTTTTTTTTTTTTTAACCCACAAGCCATCTCTTTCCCCTCTCTCTATCTCTGGCATTAATCATGCTGCTTTAGCGCAGGCGCCGTATCAACAGCACGCACACGCGCCATCATAATTATGCCATGTACAAGTCCTTTGATAGCATGTACAGTTTTCTTCCTAATTCGTTATCAAATGCATTGATCGCAGCGCATGTGCATTGATCCGGGACCGCCATCTGTAGGCCCCTGATAAGGCTTAGTGCCATCTCTCTCTCTCTCTCTCTCTCTCTCTCTCTCTCTCTCTCTCTCACACTCTCTCTCTCTCACACACACACACACACACACACACACGCTCACACACACACTCTATCTTTCTCTCTCTCCCTCTCACACACACACACACACACACTTTCTCTCTGTCTCTCTCACACACACACACACACACACATTCTCATTCTCTCTCTCTCTCACACTCACACACACACACACACACACACACTCTCTCTCTCTCTCTCTCTCTCTCTCGTTTGGGTATGTGTAGAAGCCGGCTGTAGGATTAGCCGATACTCATCTGCTTAGTTGCATTTTAAGCTGACACCTTGACATCACATTACACACTGAAACAGACTTGCACGCCCCTGTCTCTCTTTACCTCTTTTTCTTTCCCTCTCTCAATGTCCTGTCTCTCCTTATTTTCTATTTTTTTCTCTTTTTTTAACGCTACATTCACAGTAGAAGATAATTTGCTGATAATTTGTCTCTTCTTGGTGTTGCTTGTGGGGGTACACTGTCCAGCTTGGGTTTTAGCTTTATTTCTCTACACACATTTAATGAGAGGTCATATGCGACAGAATAATATGAAAAAATGGTTGTCAATTTTTCTTCTTTTTTTCAAGTAAAACAGTAAATGAAAACTAATTGCAGGTGTGAGTGTGGAATTAAAGAAACGTTCAACCACACGCATTATAGCATAATTCTGCGGAATCATTTGAGCAAATTATTTGTCACTTCAGTTACACATTCAAATGTCACTTGTTGTGCTATCACTTTCTGTCACTTGTCGCTGAAATCACGGTGCTGTGTCACACGTGTACCTGTGACCATAGGATAAGCCTTGCCTTGCGTCTGGTGACAGAAGGTGAAGTTTCTTATTAATATCTGTACAATAATATCTCTCATTAATATCACCACAGATCATTCAAAGCAGGAGAGGAATAGAAGTGGAGGAAAGTGCTCATGGGATGGGAGAAGGGGGAGAAAGAGAGAGAGAAAACAAACACAAGAATAAGTGGCATTATGTATTCTTGATTTTTCATGACCATCGCTATAATTGTGAGAAGGGGGCGGGGTTAGAAGGAATACATTATCTGATTCATGTACTGCTACGAGATCCAGTCAAATCAGTAACTCTCATTCCCTTTATTAGCCAAATATGCTTAGTGACATTTATGTAATGATGTGCATCTAGAGGTCACTTTTAGATTTCACGTCAATATTTTAGCTTTCATCAAAAATAAGTGGCTGACTGACGAAACTCTGGCTAGTCTGATATTTGGTTAATTCTGCTCAGTGTACTCATTCTGTTAGTTACATGATGTTCAGTGTGTTACGACGAAATTCAGTATCTGTGTCAGAGTTCTTATTGGATTTAGTAAATGGGTGAAGTAGCTTGTCTTAGTGTGGTGATGTAAATAGTGTACATCCGCAAAACTAACTTGTAAGGCATGGGGCAGGAGTTTCACAGCTTTGTTTTGACCTTGCATCTGCACTAAGAGGACTCTCATTAGGCGGTAACACAAGCGGAGCCAGGGTTGTAAATATCCAGGTACACTGTGGCAGCCAATCTTAAACGTCACACACCCCACTGAGCAGTGCAACCGCATTCGTTTCTGACCATGAAAATAACAACTGGGTGAGAACAGGGTGAACGCTGGCCCATGTCCAACCGAATTAGTGAAAACAAGCTGCGTGTGTGTCAGCATTAAGAAAGAGCTGAGAGAAATAGAGGAAAGGAGTGTCTGAGAAAAGAAAGAAACATTAAAGTCTTTGTAAAGCATTTGTTAAATGAAATGAATGAAATTATATTCTGAATTACAGAAAAAATGTGTGTGTGTCTGTGTTTGCACACACTGCCCTGGGATGGGATAGTGATCTGAAATCTCTCTTCCTTTACACTGCACACGTGTGTGTGTGGTCTCTCTCTCTCATACACACACAGGCACACAACCTTCCTCTCCTCCTGCTCCCAAAAACCCCCATGACAAACGTATCTCCTCTCGCTTCACAGCGGTCGGCTCCCTGGCACTGGTACGGCACCGCCCGGGCTCTGCGTGCGTCAGTGCATACGTGTGTGTGCCAAAAGAGCAGCTATCCAGGCGAGGGCAGCCACCATGACCTCATGCCCCAGCACCAGCGCCCGTGCCGCCCCCCTGCCATGTTGGCGTCGGTCTCCGGTTGCCATCTTTTGTGTTTGCTTTTTTTTTTTTTTTTTTTAAATGCAAGAACAACCTTTAAGACGTGCCAAGTTTTTTATTTTCCATTTCTTTAAGATGTCCCGTGACATGCTAGCCACCACCACTGGGGGTCTTCTTGGCTGTTCTTTTTCTTTTTTCTTTCTTTTTTTTTTTTTCCAGAAAAGTCCCTGATTTCTCTCTGATGATCTCGTTATCCTCTGTGATCAACTGCTCAGGCTCTGGATGGGCCACTGATCTCTCTTTTTCTCCTCTGTCTTTTCTCTCACTCTGCCTACCGCTTAGTTGGACTGAAACAGTCAAGCTTCAGTGTAGCTGAAGAAGAGCCACTTGATGCCTATTTAGAGAGCAAGAAAGAGGCAGAGAAATGGGAGAAAAAACAGAAAAAGCGGCTCTACTTTTTTAAATTTTATTTTATTTCTATATTTTTTTAGTAAGATTTGTAGTCAGTTTTCAAAAGTCCCCAAGGCTTCCTGGCTGTGATTTAACGTATTTGATGTATTACATTCTGAAACAGGAAGTCAGAGTGATTTGACTGATTTAAACAACAGCCAATAGCATTCGGGATTCATCACACCCCCAACTATTCTAAACAAATCTGATAGTAGCTAAGAGAGCTAGCTAAGTATGGAGAACAGCCAAGAGAATAACGAGAGCCTGTTACTTACATTTACTGCTGGAGAAGCCCTGATGGTGTGTAATACAAGTTCCTCACTCTTCAAAACAAATAAACTCCAACTAATTTTTCCTCAAACAAGGAATGGTTGGAAAAGAGAATAGTGCAAGGGAAGATGCATAGACAAACCATGTTTACTGCTAATGCACTGCTACTGTAGAGAGAGACCTGCCTCTGGGGGCCGGACATATACATTCTAGAGAACATTTAATTGGACAATTGCAAAGATCTGAAATTTGAATCATCAAGAATTTTGATTGTTTTCGCAGAAGTGACAAACTATAAAATTCATCAAAAATAAAAATGAGAATATCTACAAAAGTATTTTTAATGTTTTTTCCCACAAATATAGTATCGTAATCGGGGTCCATAAGACTAATTGGGAGAAATGTACAAAAAGCTCTAAAACACCCATTTTGATTTCAGGGGCACTTTTAAACCTCTGCCAACATCTGTTCCAAATACGCCTTGGAAAAATAATTGCTATTCTTAACTTTATAATATAGGAGTGTGAATAGACAAGCAGTTCAAGATCATGAAGAGGTTCAGTGCTGTTATTCTGTCCAGAAGTGCTTCACCGAATC
>CM040463.1:4815311-4850717 GCA_022758105.1 Pangasianodon gigas | reverse complement strand
GCCTGCTTTACTATAGTCCCAGACACTTTACTGTAGTCTGGCCTGCTTTACTATAGTCCAGTTCCTTTCTGTCTGTTTGTCAGTTCATATTATATGTTGTCCAGCTTGTTTGGCTTTCTGACTGTGGAGATTCAGCGTTCTCCTTGAATAGTTTGTCTGCTTTTCTACAGTTCAATCTGCTTTACAACAATCCCGCATGATTTGGTGAAGCTTTTCCCACATCAAACACACTTTCATTTCTGTTTGAGGTGTTTACAAAAGAACCATGAAACATAAGGTAAAAATAGAAGAATTCCTAAAAGGCCTCGCTTCTCTGTCATTACACCTTTTTTGTTACTGAGAATTGTTTCCACGTTCTGTGTGAAAATTATTAAAACAAATTTAACATGGAGTGCATTTATTATTTTTCCTTTGTCTGTGTTTTCCCTCTGATCTGAAGTCAAGTCTTTTGGCAGAAACAGACTTCTTAATCACATTCTTTCTGTTTTCTTCTTTTACTTTGTGTCTTTTTCTTTCCTCTGTCCCAGGTTGTTTGCCTCCCTCAGAACTGTAGAACTTATCTAATCTGTTAGCAGCAGTACTGGGGGTAGATCCTTGACTTTTTCCCTAAAACAAGTAATCAAAGTTAATATAATATCAGTACGAAATTGAGTTGAAGAGTAAAATGATGGCCGTGTTCACACCTGCCTCAGTGAACTGCACCATTGTGTTGAACACACCAGGGTTCGGTTCAAATGCAATAAATATGGAATTTGGGAAGGATTTTTTGGTACTTTCAGGAAGTGATTGGTGCATGTTTGATAAATCGGTGTAACTGTTCTGTTAAACATGAGAGTGGAAGTTCTTATAATAACAGTTCGTAGCAGATACTCATCCTCAAATCTTCTCTCCTATTTGTTCTTGTTTGTTTTTTGTTCTGTATTTCTTTGGTCTTTCTCTCTTCTGACACTTTTTCATCTTTCTGTTGCAAAAAAACATTAAAATTAATGTGTCAGTCTCTCTCTCTCTCTCTCTCTCTCATCATAAATCAGTTCTGATGCATTTCCTCTTTTTTTCTCCAAACAAAAGGAGGATAAACTACTCCTCTCCCAGGAGAAATCTCCACATTCACAACTCCTCCAGGACTAAAGCTGTTGGGACGGCGTTTAAACACACACACACACACACACACTCTCTCTCTCTCTTTCTCTCTCTCTCTCTCTTTCTCTCTCTCTCTCTCTCATTCTCTCTCTGTCTCTCTCTCTCTGTCTCTCTCTGTCTCTCTCTACTTTTAACAACACTCTCTTTCTCTCTCTCTCTCTCTCTCTCTCACACACACACACACACACACACACCTCTGGTCGTCCCAGTCGCCTCTCATTAGTGATTGTGCGTATGCGTAGGCCTTGGCGCTGACTGATAACTGTCTGCGGCGTGCAGTCGAGCGCAACATTAGTCACGCATCACACACACACACACACACACTTCTACCTCAATAACACCCAGCACAATAATGATCATGGCGATAACATATAAACAAGGGGTTAGATCTCAGCGAGGGGATACCCCCTTATATCTGTCCCAACCAGGGCTGCCAAAGGGGCACAGGGGGCAGGTGTTGAGACAGGGGGTGGTAGAGGGTCTTAGGGTCCTTGGGGAGAGAATGAGCCTAGCGAGGCTTTTTAGAATCGGAGCGTGTTTGTTTTTTTAAGACATTAACATGAGGAGAATTAGGCCAGGTTAAAGGGCTCTGTGGCAGTCTGTCTCTAGAGACAAACACACACACACAGTGAGCAAATTCTTTTTATTTATATAGAACTTCTCTCACACTCGAGCTGGATTTACAATTGAATTACAAGTGGGAAAAAGGAAATCTAGCTGGAGATTTGTTGTTATTATGGCATAGGTCTTAAAGCAGAAAAAGGACAGTTGTGAGTCCCGGAGTGTGGAAAGCCACAAATACTGAATAATCTACACTCCATAGACCCCAGGCTAGTTTTACAAGACAGAGGACCTGAGTATGTGAGGATGGAGAAGCACTTGAAGAGATACACCAAAAAAAACTTGTCAGTGCCAAAAAAGGACCATTTCAGCTACCATAATATTTACACCATTTCCATCATTATCCCAAATGACATCGGTTTGTTTAGTAATAACATCTGAATGTAAAGAGTAGTCACATAAAATAACTTCTGGCGTACAGTTGCACTTTCAAACTTTGGGCCCCACATCCTGACGTTTATGCAAAGTAACAACAAACAAGAAGATTGTGATACCAGTTTAAAAAAATATAACCTCCTTTTGTCATTTTTTATACATATTAGTGTCACATAATGTCAAATATCATGTAAGCAGAAGTATCTGATGTAACATCACAGTTCAAAGACTTGTACAGTGCTAATCTGGTAGCTATAAGCTTTCTTTTATGCTTTATAGCTGCAGTACAGCACTAAAGAATTTCAGGCACTAAACATGTTTTGGATAATTGGACACATTTGAGGTAAATTTTCTTAAAAGAGGGAAATTGTGCATGTCGGCGTTGTCTAGTCTGTTCCTTTAATATAAGATTCTCTGTTTTGCATTTAACTACAAGTGATTGTTAAAAGTTATGAGAACTGAACTTGTGCTTTTGTCTCTGTCAGCAAAAATACACAAGGCTAACGCGGATGGCTGAGCATCTGATAGCCGATCTTATTGGCTGATATTTAACTCGAGGCCGAAGTGTTTGATTTGATTGTCTAAACAGCCTTGTCACTGGTAATGGCAGTTCTGGCAGCGGGAAGCTAATTACTGCAGTGTTTTGAAAAGTCATTATTTAGGAATAAACAGAAGAACGTCTTCCTGAGTGTGTGTACACGTCTGTGATCGTCTTTATTAGTCAGTCAGATTCTCATGCACAGCCCAGTGAGCTAGTGCAGCACACTAACGATGTTTCTCCCCTTTCGCTCTCAAGCAGTGGAACGTGTTCGCTAATTGCGAACTTTATTAGACGTTTCCCTTTTCTAATTGACGTCAGCGAATGTTCTTCTGGAAGGGGAAAAAACAAGCAGGCGCTGTTTCGCTTTCCAGTCCGCTTGCCATGTTGGGCTCAAGCTGTAATAATAACGTGCTTGATAGGGACGCAGCTCCAAAACAATAGCATGTTCGATTTGCATAATCTGAATATATTTTCTGGCTGCAGGTTTTGCCGAAAGTCGACTTAATTGCCTTCTTCCTTTCTGCTGCTGTGAGTTAATGCGGACTGGCTGAGAAACATGAACATTTTTTTAAGCATTCCTCAGCATTTCATAATTAAACGTTTTTTGGCCGCATGTGTCTAATTTGTCCTTTGATTTAACGTTAACCCACACTTTCTTTCTTCTCTCTCTTTTTACTGCTTTAATGCTTATTTAAATGAGTTTGTCCTCTGCTTCTTAAAGTTAAGCGATGTTTTTTCCCCTTTTGCTTACCCTTCTTTATTTCATTTCTCTCTCTCTCTCTCTCTCTCTGTCTGTCTGTCTCTCTCTCTCTCTCTCTCTCTCTCTCTCTGTGTGTGTGTGTGTCTCTCACTGTCTGCCTGCAGAATAACAGTGAGGAGCTGAAGGCCGAGCGTCTGCGCAGGGCGACGGAGCGTCTCCGCAGTCCCGTCATCTTCAGCAAGGAATCAGCCGTGCGCAAGACGCAGCTCAAGTCCTTCAGCCAATACGTGGAGAACAGGCCAGGTAAGACTCCGCCCACCTGCAGACATCAGATCTTCTCTCACGCAAACTTTCCCTGTGTCCCAAATGGAAACTGTCTACCTCATCCACAACAAGTGTATTTTGGGTGCACCATTGGGCACTAATCATTTGCAGTGTATTGTGGGATTTCATACACATTGGATGTTCATTGAAATTGGTGTAATGTTGTGTCTTTAATTCAGTGGTGACAAAAACGTCCATTTTATACGCAATATACATTATATGAGAGATACAGCTGCATTCTCACTGTGATTTGTCTGTGATAACTTTGGAATTAGTATGTGATTAACCAAATCAACATACAGCACAAGTGAGCATAACTGGGTGGAGGACCGGGTTAGGGGTGGGGGTATTTATACAGATACAGATATTTTGAGAATGATGGATATTTTTTTTTTACAATATGACGTCATTGTAAATAAAACATATTTGGGCAGTAGTCTGTTCACTTGGATGTTTATGATATTAACCCTTTTATCTGTTGCTGGAGTACACACACACACACACACAGCACCTACAGTACCATGTGGTGTGGACATTAGGGCTGGGCAATACAACAGTATGATATTGATATTGTGATATAATAACATTGTGATGCACTTTTCCAAGTATCATCAGGTCTCAGTACTTTTATATCTCATTTCTTAATCACTGTAAAAAGTAACTGACTGGACAGTACAAACTATTTTTATTTAATTTAAATAATACATTTTTGGGCTCCAACAGATCGGTGCCCGAGTTCGAATCCCGATGATGCCACAGCCAACCGTGGCCATGGTGTCAGGGTGGGAGGGGTATCATACTCTCTCCACTATCAATCATAGAGACACTGGCCAATCGTGGGCATCTGTGACCTCATGTATGCAAAAGAAGGCAGATAGCACTTTCCTTAGAGTGTATTATGCTCCTCTGTGATGTCTCTCTGAGATGTCTGAGTATTGTAGTATATTTTTACAATATCACCCACCCTAATGGACATATTATAGTTCCAGTTCTAATATTTTCAGTTTGGTGTACATTGAATAATGTCCTTGAAATTCTTGAGTATTTTTTCCTCATTCTGTTCTTACTTTTGTGTTAAAGTGGCTACTTTCCTGGGCGATTTATGCAGATTTGGATGTTTTGTGTTTTTTTGGGGGGTTTTTTTGTGCGTGTGTGTATATATATACAAACTTTATACTGTTTGCACACCCCTGGCCAAAATACATATAATTGATTTTTGAAGTGAAAAGAAGTAAACACAACCTCTGCAGCAATCTATCTTAAAATATCAAACCTAAAAAATATAAACCAGTAATTGGGGCATGTGCAAAAGTTTAGACACCCTACTAAGTCAGTACTTAGGGGCTAAAAAAAAAAAAAAAAACACCTTATCACAGCTTGCAGATGCTTTTTATAGAGAGCTAGGAGTATTTCAGACTTTTGCATACAACTGTATAATCTTTTTTTTAAAAACCAATAATATATGTATCTACTGACAAGAAAATTTTGTCTGGTTAGGAATGAAAAATGGAAACAAAGAAGTAACCTCAGTTTAATGTGTTGAGTCATAACTATGACCTAACTGTTTTGACCTGTTTGACCTGAACTTTTGACAGGAAATGAACTCTACAGAAAGTGTGTGCGATATTATTTCATATCATATGCTTTTTTTTTTTATTAGTAGAGCCCAGTTTTGAGGGAAAAAAATTACCTATTTATTTAAAGGGGAAAGCATATTGTGATGTAATTTATTGCAATATTAATGTTTTATCATAATATTGCTCACTCTTACTTCATACTCCATGCTACACTAGCACTAACTGTTGCACTTGTAATGTCTGGTCTAATACACATAACTGTATTATTGCAGAGTTACACACTTTTTTTTTTCTTTCGTACTTTCTCCAACACTCCATTTTTGCCTGTCCATCCTCTCGTCTTTTTTTTTTCTAGAGGTGAAAAGGCAGAGGTCGGTGCCTGAGGACCTGAAGCGAGCGGGCGAGGACAGGAGCAGTTCCTCAGAGGTGGAAAACCGAAAGCCGGCAGAAGACGAGGTGCGTCCTGTTTCTTTTGATTCCAATCCTGATCGTAATTCCTGAATGACATTTTCACCCTTACACACACTGCTTTTTTTTCCCCCTTTTTTTTTTTTTTGGTGATCATTTCTACCTTTAAGCCGTAGAGACTCCAGCTCGGATAAATTAGTCCAGTACTGATGATTCTGAGATTAGGAATAGAGGGGGGGAAAAGTAATCATGTCTTTCTTCATTTCTTCTTTTTTTGTGTTCTTTTTGTAGAAAGAGGCCGTAATTATTGCCCTAAACAGAAACTGTGTATAAAGAGAAGGTGTGTGTGTGTGTGTGTGTGTGAGTGAGTGAGAGAGAGAGAGAGAGAGAGAGAGAGATAGATACAGGAAAGAGAGAGAGGCAGGGTGAGAATGTCAGAGGCTAAGAGTGAGCGAGAGAGGCTCGGTGAGAACAGGAGAGTGAGGTATGTGTGAGCGAGCGTGAGGCCGTGCTGAGACCCTGACTGGACCCGTCTCTCAGTGCGGAGGTTAATCGGTGTTGAACCCGGCCATTACCCCAGCTCAGCCAGAATTACCCTCCCAATGATGTTTGCATTAATATAATATATATGGTAATTTCTAGCCTTAATTACGGCGGCGCGGGGGCGCTGATCATGTGTAAAATTGATTCGTGGGAGAAATGCAGCGATAGAGCTGCAGCGGGAGAGGAGCCTGTGATGGACAGCACCAAGAAAATGCAGTGTAGGAAAGGAGGGGAAAAAATAACCTCTTCCTCTCTCTCTCTCCTCTTTATCGCTCTTTCTCTTCTTTCCTATTAAAAATACACTGGATCAGCACTAACTATGTGTCCATCATTTATGAATGTACACTCGTTTTTCTTTCCCCGACCTCCATCGTTTCTCAGACTGGAGGGCGCAAGTGGCCGGAGGGAGAGACGATAAGACGTGTTTGTGTATGCAAGCATTTTTAAAGAAAATAAACTTTGTGACTGGGACAGCATTTTGGTGTCCAGCAGTTAATGTGAAAGGAGGAGGAATATATATGTGTGTGTGTGTGTGTCTGTGTGTGTGTGTGTGTGTGTGTAATAGTGTGTGAGGGTGTGTTCACATCTTTCAGGTCCCCTGCTGACAGGCCTCAGGCGTTGCTCCACCTTACTACTGTATTTCAATTTACCCCGCGTGTGTGTTTACTATTGACAAGCCCACTGACGCTTGTCACCGTGTGTGTGCGTGTGTGAACGTGTGTAGAGTCTGTAGGCTGGTATTGAATTAGAGAGCTAAGTAGTGAAGGGAAATATTACATGTGAGGAAAAAAATTCCGATACATATGTTACGCATTGTGCTTATTTTTATTTGTACCAGATTCTTGAATCTGATTAGTCAGACACTGTTGATTAATTTTCTTTAACAGCAGCTCTGACTGTAGTTTTGGCTGCAGCACAAATCACAGGATTAATTGAGATGGTGAAGTTTTCTGTAAGGAAAGGTTTATTTAGCATTTATGGAAGGAGTCTTTGTAACAGTCAGAGGTAAAGCTGTAATTTATGGTTTTCCAGCAAGGAAAATCTTCAGGACAGCAGAGTTTATGATTTTTCAGTACCATGATGAGAGAGAAGAATAGAGGCTGGAGAGGGAACAAATGTTTATAGCGGCTGATAACAGGAACTAAATTGATTCATAGATGTTCCACCATATTAAATGTTATTATAAACAGATAAAAAGTACATAGTGTCATTATTTAATAAATAAAAATTGTTAGCTTTGGCAAATTGCTGCGTTATAAGAGGGATAAAACTGCTGTTATTGGAAAATAATCAGCTTGAGGGTGGTAAAAATAAGTCACACCGGCACACGACACCGTCTCATGATTATTTTCCTATAACAGTATGACCCGAAGTGTTTATTCCTTACTTATTGTTCTCAGGAATTAATAACTTAGCAAGCTGTTTAATAAAATGAAACTGTTATAAAAGTAGATTTTAACACGGAGGCAGCTTCAGGTTACTGTAAATAACAACGTAGTGTGTCTGTGTTATAAAAACCTGATACTCTCAGAAAGGTGTATTGTGTGTTGTCAATATTATATCAGTAGTAACATGAGGACTTCTCTCTTAATGACTTTTTAGTTGTGGTCTGTTCTGAATCCACTCCTTTAGTGTCCACATCATTTAAAGGTTCCTATCTCAATTTGCAGCATTGAATCATTTTAGAGCTATCAGAGATCTGTGGGACACCAGAAGCATGCTGATCTGTGGGGAAAAAATGAAGCATTTAATTTAAAAAATGAAAGAGATATACGTTTAAAATTGTTTGCTCAAATTAAATACTACAAATACCAACAGCTTACTTATTTTTGGATGGTAAAAAGAGAACACAGATAAATATGTAGGTTCAACAGGAGACTTTTTTTTTTTGCTTCCCTCAGGTTGGTTTGATTTACAGAAAGTTATTCTCATGCATGAATATTAGGATATCATTACAATGATATGTGTATTGGCTCTAAAAGAAAAATGTACATACTGTGGTAGAAGTGTAAAATTGGAGTTCAGAATAACATTGCAATATCGTATTACAATTCACAATAAAATAACAAATTATTCTCTGTGGCACATTTTTAATGTCCACGATAAATAACCAAATTGTCCTTGTTTTGTTTTTTCTGAGTGTCATAAATAAGAAGCGGGATGTGGTTTTATGTAGAAGTGACCTTCACTCAGTGATGATTAGCCTCTCTCTTTCTACCCCCTCCCTTTTCTCTTCTCTCCCCTTCAGGTTCTCTTTCTCTTCTTCTCTTTTCCTCCCTCAGTCTTTCTCTCTCTCTCTCACCCATCCTCCTCTTCAATTTCTCACTTTTTCCCTCTCCCTCTTTCTGTTTGTTGTGTTGCATGTAGAATGTGACATCAGTGATGATTAACCTCTCTCTCTCCTTCTCCCTCTCTCTCTCTCTCTCTCTCTCTCTCCCTCTCTCTGTTTCTCTCAGAAGGCGTTCAGAGACACGAGTCAGTACGTGGTGGGCGAGCTGGTGGCTCTGGAGAGCGAGCAGAGGCAGATCGACACGCGCGCCTCGTGTGTGGAGAAGCGCCTGCGCTATCTCATGGACACAGGTAGCGCGCCCAATTTGCGCCCTAAACAGGGTCTGGCGAATTGAGCGGGGCCCGACTCTCTCCGAGATTCGGGGGGAAGTGGGGGCCCGTTTGAAGCGGGACGGAGGAGGGGGGGATATGAAAAGGCTCTCCGGCTCTCTGGACCACAGCGATAAGCCGAGCTTCACCGAGAACGATAACCGCCACTGATAGCGCAGCCGAGCGCAACACGCATCCAATATCTGGCCTTCATTGATATGCTGTAGCAGAGAGAGGGAAAGAGGGAGGAGTAGACAGAGAAAGTGTG
This sequence comes from Pangasianodon gigas, assembly GCA_022758105.1. Classification (NCBI taxonomy): domain Eukaryota; kingdom Metazoa; phylum Chordata; class Actinopteri; order Siluriformes; family Pangasiidae; genus Pangasianodon; species Pangasianodon gigas. The sequence goes on along the minus strand of CM040463.1, from coordinate 4,841,622 downwards.
TGTGTCAGAAACGGAATTTTAGAGAGGAGCAAAAAAATAATAGCATGTGCACATAGATGCATACTAGTGCCTCCTCTGCCTATGTTTGTCAAACACACATGCATGTGTAAAGAGGTTCCGTGGTGTGTAAGGGAGAGCTAAGGGGCACGGTTTTGGCCACTAAAATCTTGTAAAGGTGATGCTCGGCAAACAGGGAGCGGCTAAATTTGGACCGCAGCGTCCAGACATGCAGCCACTGATACTAAACAAGCATTTTCCCACAAGGGAGAAAAAGGTGAGCAGGGGGGCAAAATAGATGCTTTGGTTTCTACGCTTCTCAGTCGCATTGCTCTCGTATCAAGACTATCTCCATTTTGCGTTTGCCAACACCACCACCCCTCCCTTTTCCTTTCCTTCCATCTCTTTCTCGGCTGGTCTCGAGTCTACAGACACCGGAGCCATTGTGCGAGCCTGAAGGGCTTTTTCGCTCTGATGTGATATGAACCCAAGCCGGTTAGCTGCTCAGGACACAAACCAAACAGCCTGAGATAGATCAACATGCTCAAGAGTGTGTGTGTGTGTGTGTGTGTGTGTGTGTGAGAGAGAAAGAGAGAAAGTTACTTAAGAGATACTAACCTGACTCTGATGCATATTCCTTTCCCAGTACGTGTGTATGCATGGTCCGAGTGTGTGAGTTTGCACATTACGTATTTATATTTAAACATTATGCACTGTAGTGTTGTTGGTGAACCGTGCAACACTACATAAGCACTCGTTTAACTCATTCCTTATTAGAATGGTCATTATACAGCATCCAAAATGGTGCGTTCATATATTTCTAATTAATCTGTAATTAATATGTAAATTATCAATATTGCTTTAGTTTCATGTTCTTGCTTCCAAAAGTGAAGATGCTCTAGGTTTGATTTCCACATCCTGATGATTATCACAGTCAATTCCCATTCAGAACATACAGACTGACATCTGGAAATGTTTACAGCACACGCATATACAGTCTCAGAAGTAAAGCTACCAAAATGTACTTTCCCTTGTCACTGGTGTGGTATCATCAAGGGAATATCTTCTGTATCATTAGTCAGTATCATTTACTTTTAAAAATAATTTAAGGACCACTGATTAGTATTTACCTTTTTAAAGCTTTAAATTCAAAGTTACCTTTATTTCTGAGAGTGTACACAGGATGTTCAGGCATTGTTAAAAGCTCTCCTGTCACAAAAGCCAATTCATTTGGATATAGACAGATGCAATAATACAAAATGGTCGTACGTTGTTTCACTTTGTGCCAAAATAAACAAACTAGCTACCTAATGTTTACAGATGACTTAATTACTGTATGCTGCATCACACCAGGATTGGCCGAAATGGCATGATTTTTGCTCCACCTTGGCAAAGTGTAACACAAAACAACAAAAATCAACATGCAGTTTATATTCTATGCCACCTGGGTTACTATACCAACCCAAAGTGTGAAATCTGTGTGTATGCGTGGAATGAGCCTATACAATACACACCTGTGTGCATACGTAATGTCTAGTTCATTCAGAAAAAGTGGTAAGGTGTGTGTGTGTGTGTGTGTGAGAGAGAGAGAGAGAAAGCTGGAAAACCTTAAAGGTTCATGAGGGTTAAAACCGATCACATCTACTGTGGCACTTTTGGGAGAGCAGATCTCCATTTCTGTATTAATTCAGTCTTTCTTTCATTCCTTCGTTCATTATCCATTTACTCATTTCATTCAGCCGTTCGTGAGCATTATAAATGGGATCGATGTAAACCTTTTAACTCCTTCCCATTTTCTCCCTCCTCATCTTTCTCTCTTTCTGTTTTATTTTTTTTCTTTTTCCCTCCTCCCGTGGCCCTGTGCTCCCTCTTTAGATTATACACCGTGCACTGAATTCACTGCCATTTTTTTTTTTTTTTTTTTTTTTTTAAGCGTCAAGTCAGCTCTCCCCAGAAGACTTGGCAGTAATTGGGCCGCTTAATTTATTTACCGTGCGCAGTTCACAGCACATTAGAGAACGGAGATAATTGAACAAGAATTGTCAAGTGTCTTCTGATATCAGGCACATTACAGAAGGGAGCGCGCCTAAGAAAAAAAACCCTCCATTTCCATGCAACCATTGTTTATAGTAATTAAGTACACAGATTTATTCCTTGGTCGCCTTCCAAGCTTATGGCAAGCGCCATTGTTGTCCTCTATTAATATGTAATCAGTAAATAGTTTAATTTTCTAATCTGCAGTTGGAGAATTCGCTTTCTAACAACTCTTAATTACGGTGGTGCCCTAATGATGCGAGCTTGGGCAGACTCGGCGCTCGGGGCTCTCGCTGCAGCTCACGCTTAATGAACTCGTTATTCTTTCACCAGAGGGAGAAGTGTCCTTCACATGGAGAAAAATTAATAATAATAAAATAAAATAAATATGTGTAAATCAACACCACCAATATACTCATTCGATTTATCATCACGTCTCAGTGTTTGTCATTCTAATATTTTTTCTAATGAACTCATCAAGTTTGAATGGATTGAAGAGTGATGGGGGGAAAAAGGTCTATTCACTCTCAGACTGGTCAATCTGTCGCACCGCAATATGTTTCAGTGTTGTATGGAAATTTTTCAGTGCGGCGTTATCAGCGGCACTTTTGATATTTGCCCGGCTTTTCGAACGCATCTGCTCAACATCCATCTCTATTTATGCATTCATGCACACATATGATTTTCAAATCGCCTTATAACCCAGCACAATGGACACAATTATGAAAATAATGGCTTCTAAAGGCACTCTGCGAAGCTCACACCTACCGAGCGCTCGATAAGACAGATAACAAAAAGCAGGCAGAATGGGAAAAGGACGAGTTTTAGCTGAGATTAACATATGTTTAAAAATTGCACTCGAGCCTGATAAGACTGACACAGGTTTTATTGCACTCTAATCCCTCTCGTTTTTTTCCCCTCCGTTCATCTCAGTCACAGATATTCATACAAGACGGATATCGTCGGCTCAGTGTAGTGTAAGGACAAACCGTCTCATAATAATGCACCTGTTTTCACGTCAGAATTTTTCCTCTGTTTTTTGCTTATTCTCAGCTTTCACACATTTTTATATGAGTTTGTTGTTTGTCTCTCCACTCAGATTTAATTGTTGTTGGCTTTCATTTTGGGTGTTTAATCGGCCATGCAGAAATAATTGAGCATGCGTGTGCGTTTTGTGTCTAAACTTCAGTTTTTGGTGTGGGTGTGTGTGTGGTGCCACTAATATCCAGCCCCTTTAGTTTTGCAGAAGATTTAAGCTCGACTACGTGAGCAGCATGGAGATTCGGCCTCCGAGCTCAGGCAACACAAACAGCCCGCGCAGCTTTAAGTATATTATCAGGCGAGTTCTTTCAGAAACGTATTGCTTAAAGAAGCTTAACATTAATTATTGTAACTTTGGGAAGATTACATCCACAGCGGCCGTGTAAGCGGTGGCGTACTCCTCTTGACCTCCAATGCAAGAGCTTAAAGACACAAGAATGGCATTTCCCCGCAGCATTAATGGGATAACCGGTATAATCTTTCAACAGTAAGAGTGGAAAAAAGTGTTTAGAATGTAATACCTGTCATTCTGAGGAAGAGGATGTCTCTGGGAATCAACACACACACACGTTTATGCTGTGCCATTGTTGCAAACTCTCTCTTTCTCGCTCTGTCTCTTGCTTATGCTCTCTGGACTTGGTACCTTGTCCACTCTAATTTCAAAGACCAAAGACTTCATTTAGCCTCCCCGCCAAGCATGCGCACCGAGCGGCAGTAAGTAAGCCTGGAGACAAACGCAGGAATTTGCCTCATAAAGCTGGCTCTTTTGGAGCGGCCGCAAAGATCAGGAGGTGACCAGCTCTTCAGATTTAATGCCGGATTTTGCTGTGTCCCCCCACCAAACAAAAAACTTCAAAGGGTGGTTAACATCAGAATGATCAATTTTCAGCTGGGGTGTGTTTACAGTCTTTACTTTATTTTGGTCACCTTCCTCATCCTATTTATTTTTATATCTAAGGAAGGTCAACTTAGTGACTCCTTGCTCTTCACTGTGACTCATTGCTGTTGTGTGCATTTTATTAAAGAAAGTTATAAGAATCTGGGCCCACTAGTGGCTCACTGAAGCCTGTGGGTGAACAGAGTGAGAGAAGGAGCTCAACTCTGAGAGTCAGGTCAAAAGAACAAGCCACTCATTGGTCTTGCGCCACCTTTAAGGCTGTTTGTCACAATTCCGTTAGCTAAGTTGCACTGACTTTGCACTCCAACATCCCCCCATTCCCACACCATCTTCGGCTCCCCCCAAGTGAGGACGGGTTTTTTCTTCTTTCTCCTTTCGGTCTGGTGTCAGCCTTTCAAACATTCTTTAACAGTTGGATGAAAGGGGATTTTTAGGAAGATTAGGGAACGGGATCCTCCAGGCATTGTCTGAAAATCTTAAGATAAAACGCGCACGGTGGATGGAGCCAGTGGGAGGGGTGTGGGGGTGGGGAGGGTTTTGTCGCTTGCTGCAGATAGGCTTCTCATTCCAAGATGTGTAATATAGATTTATTTATTGTTTTATAACTGTATGGAAATTATGACGAGTCTCTGTCGTCCCTCCCCTTCACTTCTTTCTCAGTTTCTCTCTATTCTCCTCACTCACAACCACAGTGTTCAGTGGCTACTCTTGCTTTTTTAAATTGTTGGTATGAAGTTTAGTTAAACGGCGCACCACGTACGGCATAGCGGACAGCTTGTGATAGGCCCGATTAGCATTTTCAAAAGGCGCCACAACGACGGCGCTTATTATAATCTCTCTTTTATTGAAGCATCTCGAAGGCCTTTTCATCAATCCAGTAGCACTCAGCCAAAGCTTCAAGTGTCTCGGCCTGCAAAAGCTGCTATGATGCGGAGAAGCAGCCAAAAACACACTAATCCTGCCTCGTGTACGATTGCATTGTAGCACTGCATGTTTTCGGTCTTTATTGTCAACGTATGGAAGGTTTTTATTTTTCCTTTTTTCACTTATTTGCAGTTTGACATCAGTCCTGACAGTCACCATGAATCAGTTAAATGATAGCTTTGCTCTCTCAATCTGGACTGAAATCGACAAATTAAGGCCTTAGCAAACCAGTTTGGGTGCGTAGAGCCCCATTTGCGTAATTGATCATTATTTGGTTAACAAATCGTCCACTGACGACATAATTGAATTTTAGCCGTGCAGTCCATTAACAGACCTTTTCATATGGTAACCGATTAAGACGCACTTTACAATTAAGTGTAATGACACGGGAGGAGGGGGGCTGGCCTGTAATTAGGGCTTTCATGTGCTAACAGGCCCTGCTATGCTAGCCCAGTTGTTGTTCATTTGCCTTTGTATGGGGCCTGCACATTCCTGGTGCTCGAATCCGAAAGCCAAACCAGCTTATTTCATCTAATGGAAACGACAATTTAAACGCCATTGTCCTGCCGTTAGGGAGTGATGAAGAGATAGCTGGGGAATTGAGTCCTGTACTTACAGTAGGGGAGGGGACTCATTATCAGTTTGTCCTTAAGCAAACCTGACAGAGAGAGGGAGAGAGAAAGAGGGAGGGGGTGTGAGGGGGAGAAAAGAAAACGGCAGAATCCACAATGCAGATATGGAAAGCAGGGCTAATAGTGTTAGCACATCCATTACTCGCTCGGTTTAATTCATTAAGCGGACAGGGCGGTGACTGTGCTGGCCTTGTTGAAATGCGTGCAATATGACACTGCTCAAATTTGTTCTAGCGCATAGCCTGGGGGTAGAGGAGAGACACTGGGGGTCCTAATGCAGGGGGAGGGGCAAGTTATCAAATAGGAACTGCGGGGAGTGGCAATACACACACTGACAGTGTGGTACCTCTATACTCACTTATCTTATTTTTCTCTCTTCTCTTTACACCAGCGCTGTCTTTCTGTCTCTCTCTCTCTCTCTCTCTCTCTCTCTTTCTTTGTATTTTGGGACTATCTTCCTCTCACTCCCCTTGTAGCCAAAGTCATCTGGAGTCTTTTTCCTCTTCTTCATCGTCATTTTACATCAATGTGTTTATGATCCAGGCAGCCTACAAGACTTCAACTATGTGTGAAAATGTTCTTTGCAATGTTATGCTCAACAGTAGGAGACGATCAGACGTCTAAACCAATCTCACACTTTCTTTTCATCATCACCAGACTGCATTCCTCACTCATGTTTTTAAAGGAATGCTCCTGCAAAAAAAATCTAATTTGCACAAGTTCCTTCTCACCCCAAATGTAATCAATTAGCTAAGAAGTTTGGTACTTCTTCCTCTTCTTTTTCCCCCCTCTGTCTTCATTTCACAGCTCTTCATTTTCTTCTTTCTCTTTCTCTTCTTCTTCTTCTACTTCTTCTTGTTCTCTTTTCCTCCTTCTCTTATATTTGTTATTCTTAAACTTTTTGGTCCGCCTCTTCCTCCTCTTCCTATATCCTCTTTTCCTCCTTTTTGTTGTCCTGGTCATCTTTGTATCCTTCTTCCTCTTCCTCCTCTTCTTCTTCTTGTTTCTCCTTTCCCCTCTTCTTCTTCCTCCACTGCCTTTTCCTCTTCTTCTTCCTGTTATTCTTCTTTCTCAACCACTTTGTCCTCTTCTTCTCTTCCTTGTTTTACTTCTTTCTCTTGTTCTTCTTCCTCGGCTTCTTCTCTTTCATCACCTGTGTCCTGTCAGTGTCCTATCACATAATATAGCTGAAATCCTGTGTGGTATTTTATCAGTTATAGAAGTTAAAAGTCTTACTTCTTCATACTCGATATTACGCCAGTAAATATGGCCTAACCTTGCTGTTACAAAATAGATTATCTGAAAATGACAATCTGTAGCTTAGCCATGGTGCATAATGCAGATTTATAAAGTTTATTAATTGGAAATATGGTAATTGGAAATATGTAATTTTCTTTGGTAAACCATTGATTTAATCATTATTTATTAATAGTAAACCACTGTTTGCTACTGTTGGCCTTTTGTTTGCTTTCTTTATGGCTGCCATCAGGTGTTACATAGGTATCATTAAGCTTTTCTTTCCACATTCGTATTTTGCTGTTTTGCATTCTTTACTATGTGTATTGAACTTAACTGCATATTCTGGAGTATGTTAAATGCTTCTCTAAATGAAACTGTAGCAAATATGTGAGAATTTTCAGAGCTATTAGTTAAGTGTAGGTTATACAGGGAGGCGCTAATCCATCAAAGGAACCCTAATGAAGGAAATTACCGAGAGGGTGGAGCATCAGGACTCTGAGAGTGTCGTGCTAGTTTGTCAGCTCTGTAGGTGGGCATACATAGCTAGATTAATCTCTTTAGTGGGAGGAGTAAACATCTGTCCTGTTTAATGTCAAAATGTAAAATAAATAAATAAATAAAAATCTAGGGTAAATACTTAAAAAAACAGATCTCATAGTCATGTTAGAATTTTGGTTTTACATTCATTTACAGCCAAGGGTTGGCAGAAGTGGACTTGTTTACAGCAGCGTTCACGAGAGTCCAACTGAAACGGTTCCATTTGGCCGCGTCAGAGATTTCCTTCATGCAAACACAGATCCATATGCATGTCTTCTTTTTCCTGTCCTCGAGGAGTTTTGCTTTTCTACATGCACCCTACCCTTCACCCCCTCATGCCAACAGGCCTCTCCTCTGTCAACTAATCAGCGCCTCAGATGGATGCATTGTGGCTCTATGCAAATCTATTTACATTGGAATAGCAGTAGTTTTTTTGGGGGGGGGAGTGGGGTGCGATCCTAAACCCAGGCACCAGAGTTGGGGGAAAGAGAATACCCAAGGCCAACAAATAAATGAAAGTTTGCCCAAATCCGCCAGATAATGGCCACTGTGTTCCGACTAACCACAGTGGAGAGATAAACGCAGGGATTACTCGGGGGTTTTGCATCAGTTGCTTTCTGCTGGGTGGCCTCACTTGTCAAAAAGGAGATGAATGGAGGAAAAAGAAAAAAAATCATTTAACGCAAGAACATTCACATGGCACATTGAGAAAAGGAGTATGGCTAATTCCATCAAAGCTGGAGGAATCAAGTATTAATTTATTCTACCCCCCCTCCTCGCTGCTGTAGCTATTGTTGCTTAGAATGTTGATCACTTTGGTAACATGTGATCCAAGTCACTTTTGAAGCCAGCATAGCATTAAGCCAAAGATTTTTGCACCACCAAACTGTTGACACTGACCACTTTGTAAGCCTTATTGGTTATAGTAGAAATCTACAAATGAACACTGCAGGGTCCTCCATTTTGGGTGAAGAAAATAGCTCTGCATACTGCAGTAAATATATCTTTACATTTTAAACATCACATTAACAGAATTGACATCACCTGTTAAAAAAAAGAAAACAAGCATAAGACATTATTCTTGAGTACTGAAGTGTTTATTCCCACAATGACCCTTTATTAGCATCTCTTACGTGTGGTTTTTTTTTTTCCTCAACAACCATTACTTGCTAGAATGAATTCTAATAAGATGACTTCTGTCAAATGGTAGGATGTGGGAGAATTTTCAATCCAAAAGTATCTGATATCTATCACCAGCGAGAAATGATACTTGCTCATGTTTTTTTATATTTTCTAGCGAGATTGCACTTGGCAGACCTGGCATAGCGCAATGTTAGCGAAAGTGTGGAGAGATGCTGAGATGTGCCGTTTGAATGGAGGGCTTTAAGGGGCAGCAGATTATGACTTGCATGGCGTTTCCTCGCTGCTTTGGGGGAAATGAGCTGTTGACATACTTCGGGGTCATCGTTCGAGATAGTGGGCCAACCACCAGGACGGGTCTGATAAACCCATCCATCTAGACCTTTATCCATTTCACTACAACTATGGAAGGCAGAAGCGAAATGGAGATGCAGACTGTTGGCACTGAAGGATTTTGTCCCCGCCTCTCTGATGAGGAGCTGCCAGAACAGCATGATTATTGGTGCAGGATTAGCTCTGTTTGCTAACAGACGGTGTGCTAGACGGCCATGTTGTTTGATTAAGCAGGGCATGTTGTTATTTGAAACCTTATGCTGCTGTTTTACAAAAAAAAACCTGTGAGATATTTTGTCAGGAAGCCTGGATAGTAGATATGTAAAGGATAAACCTCTTTGGGAAGTGTTATGCGGCCCAACTGTTCCAATCCCAAGGTTAATTATTTTCCTATAACAGAGTGTCCTGAAGTGTTTATTCCTCTTATACCTCATACACCAATTTGCCAAGTATAACTATTTAAAAATTTTATTTATTAAAGCATGACACCATACTTTTTATCAGTTTATAGTTACATTTATATGTTGTGGACCATCCATACATAGCTTCTGTTATTACTTCCACTTATAAACAGTCAGTCATTCCCTCACCAGCCTCTCGTTTTTAATCTCTTTGTTAATAAGATTTAATTTTTTTTTAAAAAACGCAACTTGTCACATTACCAAGAAACTGGAAAGCGCAAAGACTGTCCTGTGGCGGAAAACTTGCTGACACGGGAGACTCCTTCTGTTAATGTTAAATAAACATCTCCTTATATAAGACATCACCATATCATCAATTATATATTATTCTTTGTTAAATAGCAACATCTTTTATTTTATTTTTAGATTTAGCTTATGTGGAGCGTCCATCCAACATAGACAGTCCCTCTAAATTAGCTGTCACTATAGAAATGATAAAATATTTAAACGAGTGCATTAATATAAACATGTGATTTGAATTACAGCTGGCATTACTGTCCAAGCTGCTGTTATGGAAAATTAATCAACAGCTTCTGACCAGTCAGAATCGAGAATTCATCAGCTCTGTGGAATATGATTATTGTATCTTGGTGTGAATTAATCATAATGTAAATGCAAGGAAGGAATCGACATCATGTATGCATGACGTCGTCATCTTACAATGTTTCGAGTACGTTCCGTATTATTTTTAAAAAATTCCTTATAATTCTCTTGTGTAACCCAGGGCTAGTGTAGCTCCCTGCTGTGAGGTAGACCCAGAGGAAAGACAAAAGCACAATGAAACGGAGAGCTTACCACCAACTGCTCGCGCTGGAGCTCTAGAGCAGGGCTGCTATACATCATGGCCTCTCCAATTCTGTCCCGATGCTAATGAGCCGGCTCTGATCTTTCCTCCGCTTCCCATGTTTTCAACATCTTCAAGGACCACATGGCGCTAGCAAAATAAAGACAACTAAATGAGAATTTTTAGCGCTTTTTGTGTCAGCCAGGCTCGGAGCCTTTCAGCCAGCGTCACTCATTTAATCTTCCCTCTGAGAAAGAAAGGAGAGGAAAATGGAAAAAAGGGGAAAAAAAGGTAAAATGTGCAACAAGGAGTTGGAGACGGTGTCACGGAGGGAGGGGGAGGTGGAGGGGTGGGAGTTTTGGGTATCGCTAACTTTCCTCTTTGGGGATGAGTTGAGAGTTAAATGATCTCTAAATTGCAAACATCTTCTGCTTTCAGTCTTGACAAAATAACTTTTCATACAAAATGGTGTATTTTCAAATACAAGGGAACTTTTTTCTTTTTTTCTTCTTCTGTGTTTTTTTTTTTTTGCGCTAAAGCTCAATAATATCGCTGACACATCACAGAGTCCACTTGAAAAGTCCTAAACAAGGGCGTAAGATAAAGGGTGAAAGAAGGTCCTGGTCCCCTGCTGGGGGTGGAACCTGAATTCTCTCTCTTTAACAGCAGCGTTCTCTAGAAAAGGCATTGGGAAGTACCTCGCATTAGCTCTGGAGATCACTAGTTAATAGGATGATGTCTTTTAGCTTTTGTTATGAGATTATTAACCCGGGATAGGTTGCCATTCTTATCTGAGCCACGACTTGGAGAGCCTGTTGAGCATGAGTGCCAAAACGCATTGTTCCTGGCTTCTTATTGTTCAGGCCCTTTTAATGAAACACCTTTTTTTTCTCCTGAGGGCTTCACCAGGTGATCTTTCTTGCACCGCTCTCTCATCTGCCACTCGTGTAATATTAATTACCTGAAGGGTCCTGCTTTTTTTCCCAAAAGCCCTTGAGCTCAGGCTCTGTGTTTAATATAGGTCCAAAGTGGAGCGAAGAACGAAGTTATAGGAATAGTCGAAATAAGAATGAGAGCAGAAGAATGGGATCTGTTTACCCCCAAACCCAAGAGGCTCATTTTAGAGACCTGTATTTTGGGTTGCTTTTGTAAGGACTCAGTTATTAGGTTAATTTTGGCCATGATTTTTTTTTTGTAGCACATTTCAAGTCTGAGATGCACTGAGGTATTCAGTTCACCTGTTGGCTTGAACAGAAAGTATAAGCTTTGTATATACTGTAAGTTTGTACATTTTTCAAACATTTCTGTATATTTCTGATGGTAAGTACATAGGCTTACACATTTGTATGAGTTCTAACAGTCAAACTTGCAAATGCTGTCATATTCTGTCTTTTTTTAAAAACATTTCACCTTACGGCCGTCCTCATGCGTCATGTTTTCATTCAATTTCTTTTTCCAGTTTGTCCATCACTATGCATCACTTTAATATTTCAGCGGGAGTGACAAGAAGCGTAATAGTTGTTTTGTAATGTAAACTGTCTGTCCAGGCCGTGCGATAGTGGCCAGGGATTAAGGCGAAAGGTGCAGCCCCGGCTAGCCGATAGTCTGTCAGGCCGTGATAATGTTTATTGATTTTTTTTTTTTAAATGCAGTTTAATAGAGTGGGGGGTCGCAGACATATTTGCAATCGCTGAAGGTTGACAGACAGAAGGAAAATTTACACTGCTTCTGCTTTCATACAAATCATGAGGACCAACATGTGAAATGATGAACAAAATGAACATTTAGCATAAATGGGGGAAAACAGAAAGAAATCTATTATCAGCTGGCTGTTTGTTTTACCCCTCGAGTGTGAGGCGTCTTGGCCGTTAGCTCAGGAATCAGGGCTGTTTGCAGAGTGGCTGTTTGCGTTCTCAGCAGTAAGGAGACAGACAAGTGTGACATATTAGAGGGAACCCTATCTTCAAACAATTACATGAATGACGGCGCGATAACGCTGTATGTATAGCTGCAGACTTTTCTCTCATTAAAAGCGACTTTGTCGATCCTGGTAGCTTCTCACCCCACAGTTTAAGAGCGCTTATGGTTATGAATTCTTTCCCTTAAGCCGCAGAGCAAGCAACGTTGGGCCAACAATACCAGTGGCAAATTGAAATCCTGCTCATGTAGGGGATTGGAGCTTTATTCAGGATTTTAAATACTTGTGTTCAGCAAGTGTTGATATGTCAGCATGGTAGAATCTATTGGAATTGCACTCACTCCAATATATCATCTGTCAAACGTAATCACAATATTGTCTTTTCTAATTTTGCAATATCAGTATCACAGAAACATGCCATATGCAAATGAGCACTCCAGGTGTTTTAATGAATTGTGGCGATTTTAAAAATTGTCATGGTCAAATTCATGCAGGTTAATCTTTAACCGAGACACACAGTCTGTTTTAATATATTGTTGGCATCTCACGATTGCAGTGTTTAGCTAATAAAATATATAATCTCAGCATGCTATATTTGTCAATTTTGTGAACCCATAGCTTGCAGCCTGGAACCTGAAACTTTCTGAGCTGCTAGAATAGCAATACTGATTAGTGGTAGTTTACGAATGGCAGTATTTTACTAACTACAGCACTAATTCTAACTGCTGCTGCTATTTACACCTGAGCATTGAGCAACTAGAACACCAGGCTAGCAATTCTACAATTCTGTATTATGAACAGTAATATTATATTAGAATAGTAACAGTACTAATACTTAGTGTTAATCCTGTGGATCACTCGCAGCTTGGCTAGTGGAAGATGTTTTTCTCTTTTTTTTTTTTCACCACTTAACTCTTTAATAGTAATCCTGAGAACATTAGGATCATTCAGTGTTTTTTAAAGTCTAGATTATAAATATACATTATTTTATTGATTTCATTAGTCTCTCAATCTTTTCTTTCTAAAGAACCTTGCTATGTAAATGAAAATTATTAATCATATCTGTATGACTAGTGCTACTTGGAAGTGTTGACCACTAGTTTAACAACTGCTATACTCTACTACTGTACTAAAACTAATAGTACATTTGAATGCAAACACTAATAATAACGACAAGTAATGATTCGACAGCTAATACTAATAATATTACTTATAATACTATTTATACTAATACTACATCGTATGCTATGTATTAGTATATAGTACTATAAAAATAGTAGTATACTACTATTATCTACACTATCATTAATACTACTTCTAATAATTAATATGACTTCTAATAATTAGTATTTAATTATTATTGGTTTGTATTAGCTAGTATTTAATTAGTATACTAATATTATATATTCATAAGACTAATGCCAATACCTGGCATCTAATGATTTAACAGCTAGTACTAATAATGCTGCTTATACTAATACTACTTACTTAATTAGTAAATACTATATTAATATTATCTACACTATCAATAATAATACTACTATAGCTGCAGTACTAATATGAGTACAGTATTGGCTACTAAGAGTTAGTATTTAATTAATTCATATATGTGTGTGTGTGTGTGTATGTACATATATCACATACTACTATTGTCTACTATAATCATAATGTGATTATTCTATTAACTTCTAATAGTTATTATTTAATTAGTATATGGTGTACTAATATTATATATTCATAATACAAACTACTACCTGACAACTGATTCATACTAATTATACTAATACAAGTTAGTATGCTATATAATATATTTAATTATTATTTAATTAGTATATCGTACACTAATATTATCTACAATATTATTGTAATCTTAATAATGTAATTAACTATTAGAAATCAGTAGTATAGTATTTATACTTATATAATATTAATACCAGTACCTGACAGCTAATGATTCAACAGCTTGTACTAATGCTACTACTTATAATACTACTTATACTACTATTATGGTATTAATATAAATGGTATTAGAATACTATAGTATATATCATTTGTATTAATGATTATATAGTATACTAATACTTTATACTAATAATTCGAATACCAATACCTGTCACCTAACAATTTAACAGATAGTACTAATAATACTGTTTACACTAATACTACTTAATAGGTGTATAGTAAATTAGTGTTTAATAAGTATATAGTATACTGATGTACACTATGATTAATGCTACTACAGCTGCAGTAATAATGCGATTGCTGTAATGTGTGATTACACTATTGACTTCTCCTCTACATTTTTACATTTAACTCTGTTGTTAGAGGAGATCAAGAGCTCTGGCTTCTTTTTTATTTTCTAAGCCCATGACATGCCTTGTTGCTTTCTTGCTCTCTGTGCTCACTTAAAAGCTCGGAGGGGAACGAGGTTTGCGCTTAACCAGTTTGGCCTAACTGAGGGAGAAATGTGTTGTGTCCATTCTCAAGCTAGCGACGGGCCTCATGGGCCACAATGGACTCAGCTTTATCCCAAGATTAGGTATTGTGCCTAAAGCCAAACTCCTTTCCTTCAGGCCGGCGCAAGGCTAGTGCGGCCCTTTCATTTCACGCTAACAAGACTTCTCCATGCCACAGCCCCACTCCAAGTAATTAAATCAATCCTTTTGTACTTACCGCTCTCTCTCTCTCTCTCTTTCTCTCTCTCTCTCTCTCTCTCTCTCTGCGCTGATGAACAAGGATCTGCTTATTGCCTTCATGCATATTCAGAAATACTCGCTAACGGCCTTTTAATGAGGTCCTGCTCAGTTGCACAAAACAATGATCATCTTGTTCTTTTCCTTTTCTTTTCTTCTTCCTCACTCTCACTTTAACTCATCAGAACAATCAAGCGTAGACATGGTGCAGGCGGAGAAGACAAAGCAAGACTCACCCCCACTTAAAATAAATTGTCAGTTGTTTAAAAAAAAGTGCCTTTTTCTGCACAGAAGTTGAGATCTGGCCCTTAAAACTCCGATAGACAAATTGGATTACTGCGTATTGGATTAAACAGGAAAATGGTTGGATAAGAAACGAGAAGAGGTTGCTGTGATCACAGGGTTTAATGTATTTCTTTTCTTTTCAGTTTTGTTCCCCTCTTCTTCCTCCCCCTTTCTTCGCCTCCTTTCCCTTTTTTCCAGAGTAAAGAAACCCCGCTCACCAGATCCAGGATTAATTTGTAATTGTTCTCGTTTCTTAATACTATTGGAAAGATTATTATCTAAATCAAATGAGGGAAAATTTTGTAATTAAACGAAAAGACACCCAAACAATTCCCCTCTTGTTGAGGTGCACTTTCATGCTCAAATTTGTGTGGTTTATTTTGTATTGGTTTTTTTTTTTTTTACAGATATCCAAACAGTAAGGCCTTTAACTTTCATATAATTAATTTTCTATTTACGTCTGTCTCATCTTGTGGCTTGTGGAGATTAATGAAGGTTGTTTAACTTTCCAAGACAGCAAATCACATACTTCACATATCAGTACAAAATTAGCTTTCAGTTCTAGTTGTATATAATTTATGCTAATATGATGCGTAGGATACATTAAACATCAGGAAATATAATACCTGAACTGTAAAAGCTGAATTCTAAATGTATGTGAAGACCCTTTACACCTGTAGTACATACAAGCTATGCTTGGCAGGGACTTAGCTGTGTGTGTGTGTGTTGTGTGTGTGTGAGAGAGAGAGAAAGCGAGCAGGGAGAAGGCAGCTGAATGTGTGTACTATGAGGGGATTTCATTAATGCTATCTGGTGTGAATGTAACAGTGGCTGTGATGCTTATCTTAATCTTATTTGGCTATAGAGGCTGGTTCAGCCAGGCACGGCCATGAGCCCTCAGGACACACACACACACGCTATATATATATATATATATATATATATATATATATATATATATATATATATATATATATATACACACACACACACACACACACACACTGCTCATTCTGTCTATGATTATTGGAAGTGATTAATGAAAGCTACTGAATTGTTAACTTTTAAAATCTCTTATAAGGAAATAGAACTGAAATGCATGACAAAATCAATTAGCACAGAAATGATGCATCAAAATTTATTCAGATTGAACTTTCTATGTATATATAACATGATATTTTAGATTATTTCAATGTCAGTAGCTTTTAAACTCTGACCTTTAAATAGAGACAGTCAACAGGATGATATAATATTGACATCTGATAAATTGATGTCAGTACACTTTTCTGAGATATTGCAATATCCTTTTATAACAATGAATGTTTTAAACAACATTTACAAACAAACTGGAAGAGGCTGATTTGATGTCAGTATTTATTATTAAAATCTTTACAGTTGTAAAAGGATGTAAAAGTTAATTGCATAAAAGTTAATTAACTTTTTAAATCATTTATTGCTATAGACATTAAGACAGTTTGTCTCTCTCTCTCTCTCACACACACACACACATACACACACATACACATCCCCTTACTCAGAACCTGACTTCTGACAAAAAAGAGAGAAAATATTTTTCCTCAAATGTAGTAGATGAGGTTCAAGTTAGGGGTGAGCGATATGACAAAAATATCATAGCAAACCTCTATATCATCATACACATTGTGTATTGTAGCAATGTCTTCAAGTAACTTGCTGAGTTATTTTTGTCATATCGCTCACCCCTAACTTAAATGTCATCTACTATATTTAAAGAAAAATATTTTCTCTCTTTTTTGCCGCCAGTAGCTCTGAAATATAATTATAATCAGCATGGGTCAGAAGTCAAGTTCTGAGTGAGTGAGTGTGTGTGTGTGAGAGAGAGAGAGAGACAGAGACAGAGACAGTGTCCTCATGTAGTATGTGTTCCTGTTGTTGTAGCTGAAAATGTACACGCAAACACAACACCCCTTCTGTGGAAATGGCCTCAGCAATGCGCCTCCTAATCCTTCGCTTCCTCCCAATGTCACACAGGCTTAATATTCCCATTTATTATTTGCTTGTTTCATTTGGAGCTACAATGGTCTGTCAGTGAGCACTTTATCCTTTTCAAGCCCACTATTTAAAAGTTGAATACAATAATCCAGGAGCTGATTCCTGAATCCCAGGGCTTTTCTTCCCCTCGCTCATTTTTTCCAAGTTGTCAAAAAAAAAAAAAAAACATAAATATAAATTACACACATCTGTGTAGAGCTTTGTTTGTATGTATGTGGTTTTTTTTTTTCCCTTTGGGTAACTGACATGACAGAGCTTTGTTGTGTCTGATGATGTCATGTGACAGACATATCCGCCAAAGTCACACGGTGCTAGGAAAAAAGAGAAAAAAACATTGCATCTCTCCAAATTCTTGTCCCTTCACCAATTTACACTTTCCGAAAACGGCATAAAGCGAAGTGTAGTAAAACATATTTCTGATATGTGCACTGCTGGTCGTGTATTTGCCTTTCATGTGACGCCGACCTCCGTTTGACTTTGACACTCTTTATTAATACCAATGAATGTTATCCATGATCATTTCAGCACTCACAGCTGTTCAGTAATTGCTCTTTAATTCCACTCAGACATGTCTTCATGAGTCTGCACATTAACAAAGCTTAAAGAAAAAGGAAAAAGGTGTTTGGACGCTAATTCTGTTGTTGATGTTGTCAGACGCATACAGGTATTAGAGAGCTAATGAGTAGAGAGGGTGATTACATAAGCTTAAGGGATCTTTCATCTTCTTGTTACTTTCATCCCGTCCTTCAAAGAAATCCTTAGCGTCGCTGGAATGCTCAGAACGGCGATGGTGGCGGTCCTGCGTCTCGAACCCACTTAACCGATTTGGCTGTAACCTCTTGTTCCTGTCTGACCTTAGTGAAGGCTAAAATTTATAGTGATTATCTCTCTGGAGGTTAAATTAGAAACCTGTGTAGGATATTTTTTGTAAATATTTATGCTGTTTTAACATACTCCCCTCAGTGTGTATATTTTGGAAGATAAAATTCTTGCATATAGTTCGTGATCTATGGGGTTTTTTTTTTCTTTAATTTGTATAGAGTTGACATTGTAACCCATCTTCTACTGGTTAACACGGGGTAGAAAGTTTTGGATAGAAAGCAAGTCGTGTGTGTTTATCATATTGTACTCTATGTTGATCTTGTGCTACATTGCTCTGTATGTATGGAGCCCTTGTGTATTGTGTATTGAAGTCTCTTGCGTTTCCTAGTTTGGCCCTGTAGGCTTAATATACGGTATGTATGGATGAGACGCCAATAAAAAAAAAAGTGACCTAACTTGAAATATTCCATCTCCAGTCTGGAGGTTGTTGGCGCTGGTGGTTTCTGAAGCAGCACAAAGTCTCCACGTTAATCCCAGCTAGTGTGGGAACAAAACAGGCCGCCTGTAATCCGGCCTCCTAATCCAGCATCGTCTTATTGACAATGGCAGCATCGTGTGAAGTGTCTAATACGTTGCCGCCGAACACACATCTGGCCGGCTTCCTAACTTGCGTGTCGATCTGTGCGACTGAGAAAGAGTCGGTGGGCTAATCTCATTTGATGCACTTCAGTTCAGGGAGAGGGAAGGTTTGGGAAACAGCAGAGGAGCTGTGTGTTTGTGTTCCAACATTTAAAAAAAAGAGTTGTGATTACCAAGGTACTACTATATCATAAACTGTATTCATAATTATTATTACATATTTAGTATTACATAATTAGTAAACAATATCATGATACTAAATTCTACCATAACATACTATTACTTAGTAAATATTACTAGTATGTATTTATAATGCTTCAAACCAACACTTTATTTTACAGTACAGTAGTATCTGGTATTTAATAGTAAATTTGTGGCAATTACAAGTAATGTACTTTGCATATTGGAATTCATATTTTGCCTATTTGATTTTTAAAATACTGGCGACGTTTGAAAAGCAGCACATTGCCACCGTGTACTAATTGCTCAGAATGTAATTGGCCATAAGGCAAACCTGATGCATACTTTTCAAGTTGAACATATGATTACATAGTAACTAGTGTGAAAAATACCCACTATAATTCACCATCTTTGCTAAGTATTATCAAAATGCTTGAGTAAATATGTGCATCTTACTGAAAAGTAGCAAATATGTAAATGTTTTTTATAATCAATAATTAATCCGC
The DNA here is from genome assembly GCA_022758105.1 of Pangasianodon gigas. Classification (NCBI taxonomy): domain Eukaryota; kingdom Metazoa; phylum Chordata; class Actinopteri; order Siluriformes; family Pangasiidae; genus Pangasianodon; species Pangasianodon gigas. The sequence goes on along the minus strand of CM040463.1, from coordinate 4,822,528 downwards.
AAGATTATAGGTATCAGATCTAAACATATGTTCTTGCATTTCCAAATTGCAAAGTATGCATATGTGTAATATTTGTAAATAGTACATTAAATTCGGAGTAAATATTACACAGCACCATCACATACTGCTGTATGTACTTGAATATCCAGCAAGCAAGGTGTCTATCAGATATGAATCATCATTTCATTAATTGTTTTCCTATTCAGTTATCAGTGGCTGCTGTACTATAAAATAAATTGAGGTTTGCAATGACTTTTAAAAAGCTTATAGCATTAAAGAAGTTTATACATACTAATCACTCCTATTAGTCAGATACTTATTACTAATGCGGATAATAATTTAGAAGATAACATACATAAACTAAACTGTAGCAGGATTTTATGTTTTCTGGTGGATTATGCACTCTAGTAGCCGTGCCTTTGCCATATGTCCACTTACGTGGTGTGTGTGTGTGTGTGTGTGTATGTGTGTGTGTGCACTCTCTCCTATAGGGAAGAATAAGGAGGAGGAGGAGGCCATGATGCAGGAGTGGTTCACACTGGTGAATAAGAAGAACGCTCTGATCCGGCGCCAGAATCAGCTCTCTCTGCTGTGAGTTCCTGTTTGCCCTCTTCAGCCTTTTCCTCTCTCCCTCTGTTCCTTCTCCTCTTTCTTTCTCTCTCTCTCATTTTCTCTTTCTCATGGTGAAGCGTCACTGACTATGTACACACACCTTTAATGTTTAGACACCTACACTTCAAAATCGTCGACCCTTGGGACTAGGGCGCAGGATGAAGGTCAGGTGGTGAAGGGCACAGCGGCTTATTCCATCGCCCCCTTCCCCCTACCCAGTTCAGACGGAAAAATGAAATCGCGTCAGTCTCCTCAAGGCTCTAATGAAATTCAGTGCTCATGTTATTTCAGCCATTAGCTGTATTGGATCAACCTGTACTGACTTAAGATTTATTTGAAAGTGAACATGACACAGCACTATAACTGATTTTGTCATTTTAATGTCTGGTTAAATTTTAAAAATGGCTATTATGTAATCTTACATTCCTTGTAGAATGAATGAGACAAAAGATAATTGTTCTGTAATGGGTCCTTTTCTTTGAATGGGACGCACAGTAAATCCTTGGTCAGCTTTTAATTCCAGAGAGGGAGGGAGAGAGTTCCCAAGCTCTGGCAAATGACAGATCGAAGTGTCCTAATCATATTATATCACTGGAAAAAAAAATGAAAACGCAGTTCTAAGTGCTCAATTAAAAGAGTCTTGATTATTATTATTCCTTTCATTTCACTCTTTGTCAGCGAACAGGCTCTGAAGGACGAATTCTATTACGGACCGGAATGAGCTCATTTCCAATACATTTGAAAGAGCTGAAATTAAATTTGCTCGTTGATACCCCCTCTCACATTCTTTCCCTTCTTAATCACGGCTCTTTTCTCCGCTGTCCTATCGCCCCAACCAGCCCTTGCCGCTGCCCGTTTGGGTATCACTTATTTGCAGTAGATTAATGTGGCGCGGCGAGGTGTCGGCGAGTGCTCGAATCAATGTTTATTAAAGGTTTCTTTAAGTGTTTAATGATTTCGTAATTAACATATTGATGAACTTTTACAACTTGCCCAGGGAGAGGGAGCATGATCTGGAGAGACGCTTCGAGCTGTTGAACCGGGAGTTAAGAGCAATGCTGGCGATTGAAGGTAAGCGAGAGTGGATTTGGGGGATGGGGGGTGGGAGGGGTGAAAAACGCTGTGTGAGAGAAAGACAAAAAAGACTTTCTTTCACCTCATCTTCTCTCTGCCTTTGCTGTCACCTTTTAACAATACTGGACCACTTGAGTTCTCCAGAATTGATGCTTTTTTCCCCCACGTTTTCATTATGTTTAATATAACTAAGTAAATCTCCCGAGTGTGTTAGGTATTATTGTTAAGTGCAAATGTCATGTAAGCATCAATACTGCATCTGTGTGATGTGCCCTTAGGCATCACGGACTGCCGCTATATTTATAATCTTTTTTGAGTGCATGTTATCCAAGCGGGAAGAGATGGAAAAGAAAAAAAAAGCCTGTATCAAAGTTGTCTGGTTAACTTTAATCCCTTTGACTGTGTCCCTGCTTTCGCAAAATGAACCTTTCGCAATCGATGCAAATTGATTTTGCTATTCGATGGTGACCCCTTGCACCCCTCGGCTAGGCACGGTAATTTCTTTCTGCACCTGATAAGCTACCTGATCCATCATAAATCAATTCTAATTAGTTTGAGGGGGCCGACAGACGACATGCATAGCTAAGCAGAGAGCCACGTCTCTGCCGTATGCCTTTCTTTTTTTTTTTTTCTTTCATTATTTTCCCCTACTGGCCGTCTTCTATAGCTTATTTTTATACAGGGTTGATTACACATTGGTGGGAGGTTTTGTCATGTGATTGCTGATTTTTGGGGGGTGAAGTGTGTTTAGTTTTTGACTTTAGAGCAAGTTATCATGGTGTGTTTATTTCCTGTACATAATATGATTGAATGGCTGATTGTTTTGGTCACAGGTTATCTGACAACGGACTGTGATGCCCGGAAGCTAACTGGATTATTGGATTTATTTTTTAAAAAATATATACTTTTTAAAAATGTATATATGGCACACCATATCCAGTGCCCACCATATCAACCCATAAACTGGAAACTTGTTGCCTTTTATCGGCCTTCTCTCTCTTTCTCTTTCTGTCCCTCCCTTTCTCGTGCTCTTGCTCGCTCTCTCTCTCTCTCTCTCTCTCTCTCTCTCTCTCTCTCTCTTCCTCTCTCCCATCTCCTCTCTCTCTCTCTCTCTCTCTCTTCCTCTCTCCTATCTCCTCTCTCTCTCTCTCTCTCTCTCTCTCTCAAGCTTCAGCACTTAACATTCAGAGACAGCTCTTTTCTTGGGCGAAGCAGTGATAGTTCTGACCTGCTGGTGAGGGAAGCGAGTGCATCGCTTTCTTATTTGGTGCTCCAACAGGTCTTTTCACAGCCAGCCAACGCAGACAGGTAATTTCTGATTTGCTTGGCCGGCTGACGACAGTAGTAATAGAGACCACTGAGGTGTTTACACACACGCACACCCATGCGCGCACACATACAGGTTGGAAAAAGCACAGACACTTCATCTCCAGCAGGTGCTGATATGGTACTTAAGTCACCTTTTCCACAGAAAACATAACCTGTACTAGCAAGAAGATTCTAGAGACTTTACGCTGTTGTTTAGTTCTTATATTACTCAAGCATTCATTTTCATGTTGCTGCAAGCCTCTCTTTCTGTAAAATATATTCTAAATTTAAAACTCTCTTGGTTTGTCAAAAAATGTGGAGCATAATGCAGACTTGAATTTTGATATATGGTATTATATATCAAATATATTTATTAAAAAAAAAAAAAAAAAAGATATATAATATTAGGAGTTCAGCTCTCAGGAGGTTAGGGTAAGGTTGGAAAGGAAGAGAAAGCGCCACACACACACAATCCGATTGACAAGGTGGAGAAGATTCATGTGCAGGTTTGCTAAATAAAAAATAACACAGCAAGTGTTCATGTCGTCTAAACGATAACCTGCTCTTTGGTCCTCTGGATTTGCAGGCAACATTATGGAGAGGGTGAAAAGAAGGGCCGAGGATTGAATGTGGCCTACTACAATATGCCATGGTTCTTATTTTTCTGCCTCCAAATTGATCCTTTTTGGCCTTTTTATCTGCCTTCCATGCACACTCTCTCTCCCTCTCTCTTTCACTGTCTCCTTCTCACACACATTTCTTGCCCCTCCTTCTCTCCATCTCTTTCTCAGTTCAGACTTGGTGCACTCCGGGGCGTGTTATTTGAAAGTGGACGCGCCTCTCTTAAAGGGATTTCTGCATAGGTCTCCTATTTTTTGTTGTTGTTACGGTTTTATATGATAAGCTTTTTTTTTAGATGTTTAAAATCAATATGTAATCCTGTGCAGGAGCTTATCCCCCCAACAACCCCATTTGTAAATCTATTTGAGCTTTGTTACCCGCCCGGGCCGGCGTATTCCTCAGATTGATTAGGTGCAGTGCCAGGATCCTGTCAAATGGCCGCCTTTGATGATGTTGCAAACTCTTTCAAGATTGCTAGTTGACTGGAACTGCAGATAAGGCCGGGTGACAATTCCTCCTTTTTTTTGCACTATTCACAAGAAAAAAATCTATTTATTTCCATTTCGGTGTAGATTTCAGGGGTGTTTGTGAAGGTTTGGGTATTTGAGAGTTTTATACTCTTCAACAAAAAAGGATATTTATATTCCAGTCACACATCATCATTTTTAGTTGCTTGTTCTTACTATTATCCTCATTTCAGTGTTTAATAAAATTAAATCTGTAATAGTTTGTGTACTTTTAATGCTTTAATGTGTTCTTCCTACTAAATGTAAAGTATTGCTTTCGGCTAAATTGACAAGATGACATTGTGAGGGTGCGGTGGGATATCTGTATGATGGTATACCATGATAAAGAAAATCACAAATATATTTTTAATTATGTTTTTTTTTTTTCTCATCTTAAAGATTTGTGTGCCATGTTAGATTTTCTTAACAATTCCCTTAAGAATCTCTTCTGTCTTTTCCAGCTTTTCTAACCTGCTGCATTGTTATTACATTTAATGTGGTCAATTTTGTAAATATAAAGTTTACAAAACAATACTGCAATACACCAAATAGTGGTATTAATGTTTATGTAGTTAATCCTGCTAGGAATTTTTAATCGTACCAGTATTTTTTTTTTTTTACACAGTTCCAACTTTAGACGTAGGTATAAATTAAGTGAACACTTGTCAACCTCACACGTACCTAATCATGTGGTGTGTGGTTTTTTTTCCCTCAGTAATGCCCCTGTCTGCCATGTTGGGAAGTTTCAGTCATGCTGCAGTCTTCAGTAAAGTGCTGCACAGATCTGGTTTCAAAAGCCCCACACTTTGCTTTCCTGAGCTCTTTGTCAGCATTTCAGTCCTCCACTCCACCAGCCTCCTGAATGTGCTAATGCTAATTCATTTTGTTCATTTCCTCCATTGTAAGCCTCTTGGCTACTTTGCAAAGCTGCCATGACTTTGGTCCAAACGTAACATCTAAACTTTTGTGGTTACGAATGAACACCAACAGAAGCAACAAAATTTAAAATAAAATGAATTAAATTTTATTTTGGAGTGAGCGTACACCAGAAGCCTTTTGTTTTATTCCAGCAATTAGAGCTCAGAAAGATTAGTTAGAAGTGAATTGTCTTGTAGACAAGAATGCAAAAATACCAGCAAAAATTTGGACATAGTCCATTATTACTATCTAATTTTTTTTTTACATAGTGAACAATTGTATATTTTTTAAAGCTTTAATATCAACATAGATGTTTAACGTAAACCTTTCTTGATCAATGCCAATATGGATATAATGTATTATTGTTCTCTAATTTCAAAAAAGTAGCTTCTATCACGTAATTTCCCAGTGGAGATTGGGGCTGAACATTTTAGGTACAACGCAACATTATTTTTATAGCTAATTTTATTTATTTATTTATTTATTTTTTTTTTTTTTTCAGTGTAGCATTTCAAAAAAATATTCTTTTTATTGTAAGATTGGAGTTTTATTGACTGATTACAACTGTCTAGGTTTCTCATACATAATAGAGCAGACGGTTGTATGTTTTTTTTTAAAGTAAAACTTTTATTGTGGAGACAGGTTTGGCTGTGCAGTAGATGAAGGTGCCATTCCACAGACTATTTTCCTGTCAACTTCTCCTTTCTAGGCGCCATGTTAGGCTTTGTCTTGAGCCCCAGTTGGCCTCCATCCAACACCATCTTACGTTGCCACTCAAATCCATGCACAGCCCAAATCTTCTGTAATAAGATCACGTATTTTGTGCCGGATTTTTCCTACCTTGTGTACTTCCTGTTTTTTGGAGAAAAAAAAAATTCTAAGAAAAGGACCACTTTCTGAAGTTTAATCTCCCATGCTGTCTTTGCACACTAAAAACAGGGAGTGAATGCAGAGTTGCGTCTTGATTGTTAAATTTTGTGGAAATATTAAAGCGGAACTCTCGGAAGAAGCACTCCGAGAGCCGTTGAGCAGTTTGCGCTCTTGAATAAATTTCGCTTTGGAGGAGGGTCATGGGGATTTGAGCCAGTGCATTCTTGTGTAGCTTCTGAGGGCTCACATGGTTACCATTGGCGTGTATTGTTAGGGTTATCTGAATAAGCAGCGACCATGTGAGTTTTGACGTGATCGCCCAGGGCAATGGGGAGAGAGGGAGAGAGAGAGTAATCTAAACAGACTGCACCCCCCCCCCCCCCAAACTTGTTTGCCTCTTTCTCCTTTTTTAGGTTTGGGGAGGAGTTTAGGAGCTTCCCTGAGTGACTGTGATGGGCTAGGGACTGAGGTTGAGGTGGGTCAGAGTGAAGGGGAGGGGCGGATCTGCTTGTTCACTCGTCCATGTCTCTCATTGCCCCTTCGTCCATGCCCCTCTTCATTGTTTACCTTCTTAATGAGGAGGGTGGGACGCTCCAGGCTTGATTGACAGCTGCATGCTGCCTCTGCCACTGGGGAGCATCTTTGGCTTTTTGGCCAAGAGTGATGACAGGGGAAATGGAGGTGGGACTGAGTCGACAGTGCCTCTCTTACACACACACACTCTCTCTCTCTTTCTCTCTCTCTCTCTCTCTCTCTCTCTGTGAGTGTGTCACTCTACCTTTCTGGAAAAGTTTTTGTTGGCTGTAGCTCACTCACTCTGTGAAGTGGCCATTGTCTTTTTTTTCCTTAATGCAGTGGGAGAGTGAATTAAGCAGGACAGGGACAGAATTTGTGAAAAAGAAGTGAGGCCTGTAATAATGTTTTTATTAAACATAAAATTTTCTTTATCATCATTAAATTTACAGGACTCCGTCAGATACTAATATTCTACCTTGCTCTCTTTGATTCTCACAGAAAAGTTTGAAACCACAAGCATGTGTTAACATATTTGCAGAGCACTCACAGCATTAGCTTTTGATTAGGTTAAAGACGGAGGAGCAGAGCACTTTCCTTTGGTGCTGGAGCGCCCAATAACTCGTCAAATATTGGTACTGTGTTCATTTTGCCTCTGTGCTTCACTTCAAAGGCTAAATGAGGCAGCAGAGGAGACCTTTTAGAGCCCACCTCGGCTCTCAGCGTGATGCACACATACCGCCCCGCTGCCGCAATTTCACACGCAGCACACAAGAAATATTTATTTTTAATAAA